>JBBPBQ010000003.1:48532749-48578163 GCA_037974755.1 Cicer yamashitae
ATTGTAAAGATATTTTAAATTGTCGGTTAATCATAATCATCAATTATTAAAATCGTTTGACTTTAATCGTAATTACTTTTAAAGTCATACTTATGGATGACTTTGATGTGTTGATTGTGTAAAAAAATTTATATTGACAATACATAATAATTAAACTCAAAAATTTTATTGTTTGAAAAAAAAATAGATTTTTAAAAATAATTTATAATTATTAAAAATGTCAATCCAATTTAATCAATTATCTCATTTTAATAAACATTAGAGGTTTAACTGTGAAGATATTTTTTAAAATTTACAACTTAAAATTTTTATATATAATATAATATTATATATTTTTTATTTATCTATTAAAATTTTAAAAATTTAACCACTATAATATTTTAGGTCAATTTCTATCATTGTGCAAACGTAAATCCGTAGATCTAAAGACATGATCTTTCAAAATGTACTCATTTTAATATATTTTCTTTCGTAGAATATGAATTTGAAAAATTCAGTCGTGTCAAATCAAAAGTATTAAATAAAGAGATCAAATTTCTATTAAAAAATAAATAAAGTTATAAAATTTGAAATCAATACATGTTTTATCAAACAAACTTCGCTCTAAATAATGAAAGTAAGGAGCTAAAATATTAAAACTTATATTAATTAAGTCGTCTTTAAGTTTTAACTCATTTAATAAATGGTTAGATTTGACGTCTAGTTTCAAATTTGAATCTGAGATAATTTACCATATCTTTTAAGATAAAAAACTGTAATTAATTTTAAATTTACATTAAAAATGGTTGAAATTATCCAATATATAATATAATTTTTTAAATTATTTATCATTTTATAATATCAATACAATATTAATTATTTTTTATTAATATATTATTATTTATTGTATATAAACTCATCAAATTTTCTACTAAATACAATTAATAAAAATATATAAATAAATAAAATTCATTTTATCATTAAAATCAGTACAATTAATTATTTTGTTAACATCTGAACATAACTCAAATGAGGCGGAAGCAATTCTTCGCATATGTATCTATATGGTAAAAAACTAAGAAACATTGTACTTATATTATATTTAAAGTCTAAATGCAGCATATGGGCCCTATAAAAAAACATGTGCATGTGGACGTGAATCCGAATATTTAAGGATTGGGTCTTTCAAATTTTATTTACTAATTTTTTGGGTCAAAATCTTCACTCATTTTTAATATATTCTTTTTGTAGAATATGAATTTGAAAAATCCAGTTGTGTCACACGGGATGGAACTTTATTAGATTGTTCGATTTTTTTTCTTTCATTTCCTTATACGGTATTGGAAGCTTTTAGGAATCCTTTAATTGACCTTTCTATAGGTCTATAAAATAGAAACAATCATAGTATATAATAAAATTCTCTAGAATGACTAAGACAAGAAATGTCATCTATTATCTTCATTCGAATTAATTCTCCTTTTGCTTTTGGAGGAGGGGTCTACTAATAATGGATCATGAATATTTCATTTCGATACATTTATGTAAAGCTGTCAAAATAGACTAGTCCGAATAGGTCAGTCCGCCCAGCCTGCTAAAACATAGGGCTTAGGCCTAAAAATTTTGGCCCGAATTTTTTTAGAGCTTTTGAGTCCGGTCCGAATAAACCCGTTACCCATTAGGGTTAACCCGTATGGGTACCGGGTAGCCCGCAACCCGCATAATCAATTTTAAAAAAATAAAAAGAGTAAAATTGGTCTTAAAAAAAAGACCCGAACAAACAAAATTAAATTGGGCTAGTTCCAATTTTTTGCATAATGTGTTGTTTGAATCGAGTTTGTGTTAATTGGAAAATCCGAATTTCGAACTTAGTTTGTGTGTTATTTTATTGTGTATTTTTAGATCTAGAATATCATATAAGTTGTTTTTAAATAGGCATGTAGAACTAAGCTGTTTTTAAATGGACATGAAGAAATTTCGAACTAAGTTGTTTTTAAATGGGCATGAAGAAAATTTTTAAATTAAAAGAGTCGCAAGAAAATTAAAAATATAATAAAAAAAATTATAAAAAAAATATGCGGGCTACCCGCCCAGCCCGCAGCCCGTCTAGGGCTGGGTTCGGGTAATATTTTAACAGCCCATATTAAAACAGAGTTTTTTAACCCGGTCCGAAAAAACCCGTAACCCGTTAGGGCCGGCCCTAAATGGGCTGAATATCCCGTTTTGACAGGTCTATATTTATGGTTCTTTCAATTAATGTCCTTTAGATAATGTTAAAACATGAAACTCTCAATTCACCACTTTAACTACCACAAATTTGTCCCTTTTAAAAAAAAAATTACCACAAATTTGTCATAAGTTGATTCGCAAACATAAGTAATTAAGGTAGACATATGTAGCCCACTTGTAGAATGCAATAAATAGCGGATATAGCTAGGTGGGTGTATAATAGAAGGGCAAGTTCTACAATTGATAGATGAGGGTACTTAAAAAAGATTATTCAAAATTTTAACTATGATAAATAGTGAAAATATAAATGCATAATTCTTTTTACTGTTACTGTTGAAACGGTGATTAAACGATGTTTTATAGTGGAGCATTGTGATAAATGGTCTGTACCGAATCTACTTGATAGATTAAAACATTTAAAAATCATTTAATTTTGTTGGAAGTGTGTCTAGTCGACAAAACCTCTCTTTAGAAATTGAAGTTTAATGTCCTCTTTGTTGGAAGTGTCACTAATCAATACTCATTTATGAATGTTGAGATCGAAATTATGGAGAAAAACACGCTCAAGTTTGTTGTTTCAAGGTGAACTTACAAGGTGTATGGGTAGGAAAAATAATATGATGATCATTTGTTCCTTAAGAGATACAAATCATGAGAAGGGCAAGCAATGGTGGCAAAAGTGAAGATGATATAAAAGTTTATAAAATTTAGTTGAAGGAGGATATGTTAGATAATCGGTTGAAATTTTCAAATAAGTGCAAATGATTGGAAATTTAACATCTACAATTTATAATATGAATGAATGTATCTAAAATCTTGTAAAATGTGATAACTAATGTCCATTCAGTGGTATATATACATGAAAACCACTTCACTTTCCTATAAATAATGAGATTTGTGAAATGGTGAAACATTATCATATTGAAAAATCTATTGGGCACCACAACACCTAATTTTCATATCCATACAAATCTGATAAAATTACAAAATAATTCTTCCACAATTTTATTTTTCATTTTTTTAAAAGTTCAGCACATCTTTAGTTATGTTCTAAATATTTTATTTTTTGAATTATTCAGATTTCTGGATTTTTATAAAAATTAAATTTTCAGAACACATTAATATTCCATAATTTTCTAAAAGAGAAAAAATCTCTGATACCAAATTTTTAAAAAGTTGCAAAAATTCATGGTAATTTATGCATAAAAATAAAAGTAGCGTCGGTCAAGCCCGCACAAGAATGGACGCAACACTCTTTTTAGTAACTGCATGTAGCTTCCACTAGTTTCCTGGGTTTTAAGGAACGTGTCGAACCTTGCGTAGGTTAGGCCAGCACAACTATTTTTGAAAAAAAAAAAAAAATTTTTATGATGTATTTAAGCGTAAAAATTCCAAAATTTTATATTATTCCCAATAAAAAATGCAGAACTCTGAATTTTTTATTTTTTTTTTAAATTCTGAAATATGTTTTTATGTACCAAATTTTCATAATACAAATTGAAGAATAAAATGAGATCTAATGTAAATGTAGAGTGTAATGTCTAGGTCTTAAGGTCTAATAGATTCCTCCTTCATTTTTAAGTGATCATGTGGAGCAAAATCGATGGATAAAAATGTTAGATATATTAAAGTTTGTTTTAGGTCTCTTTGACTATTGAAAATTATTGGTCTGACTGTGTGGAAAGTTGAGGAATCATCAACCATGTCTTAATGAGAGAAGAATGTGGATGATTATTTTATTCGTAAAAATGTGAGTGTTATAATTTCTTTAACTCTTAGAGTGATCATGATTGTGTTGCGATATATATATTGAATTGTGTTACATTATTATTATGTTATTCGAGATGATGAACAAATTATGTTGATGAGTTTCTATAGATGTAGACAAGAGGTGTCTTGGATATTTGGATTAAGTTGTTGGCGTATTCGAATTTTCTCTAACACTATTCATTCTTACAAATAACGAGATAACTGAATTCAATTCGACTAAAACAAGAAAGAAGAATATGAGTCGTGTTTTGTAGCTAACATCCTTATTTTTGTCAAATAAATACTCATTAGGTCATCATCTCAAATGTGAGGGCAATGATACTATATGAGCTTCTTTTTATGGAAGGTGTTGACATTTACTGTTGAAGTTTAAAACAAAGTAGATCTTTCCCATTCAAGTTGTTTTGCAGCTTGTAAGAGAACTGAATTTTGTCAATATATTTTTGTCCATGCTTAAAAAGATAGTTAGAGAAGTCAATGATTTGTTGTGCCATTTCTTTCTTTCTTTTTCTCACATGATTCACCTTTAATTAATTTGTCCGAGAAAAAATATGTGCATGAGAAAAACAGAGATGTTTTTTTTTTGACAAAATAAAAATAGACAAAAGTTAAAGTACATCATTTCCTTACTTCAACCATAATTTATGTAAATATTTTGATTACTATTTATAAAAGTCATATTAGCTAGCTTAAGCTAAATTGCATGTGCAGTGCGTGTGTACATAAAATTGATTTCTTATTCTTAACTAGTTAGTCAATCCACAACCGTACTTGGAGTAAATTACCACCATTATATCTTAAGTAAGTTAACCAAGGACTAAATTTAATTAGAACTTTTCTAAAAAAGACTTAATTATAACTTTTTTTAATAAAACCAATTGCTAGCTGGTGAAAAAGGTAGCAATTCTAATTACTATGCACTTGAATTTTGCTCAATAAAATCAACCAAGACAATCACTATTCTCATATATAAATCAATTTAAATTAATAATAAATATAATTGGGTCTCACTATGGACTGGAAATCTCCAAACATCTTGTTTTGTCACTTAATTTATAGGGATGATAATTAAGGTAAGGTGTGTGTACAATATAATATTGATTAAAACAACATATTTGAGTCTATTTTACTTTTTCCATTATATTTTTTTGGCGATGAAACTTAAGCATGTGGATCTTATGTTCAAAATATATATTAAATTAAGAAATATGCGATGTCCATTAATTATTGTCTTCCAATGTGTGCCGTTCTTACTTTTATTCATTAATCTTGTATTTATTTGTTCTATATAATATACATATATATCTTCAACTACACGTGTTGAGAGATTATGTGAAGTGGAAGCAAAAAAACTTGGCTTGGTTATAAAACAAACTTTTATATACGTTATTTGATGATATATATTTTGTGTCACCTTATATATGGTCTATGATTCCTTCAATATTCATGTATGTTATGATTATCTTGTGAGTGAAGTAAATAAAATTAAAAAAAAAAAAAAAGACAAAGGCCATAGAGTCAAAGACAAGACGACCACCAATCTTTTCTCAATTTATAATATGTCTCTCTCCAAACCGTTTCTTACTAGACTCATCAACCAACCCTTCTCTCACTCACTCTTTCCTATTTTGTAAGCAAACAACATAACCATCACAATCATCATCATGGTCATCATTTAATTTATTCCCTTCATATGAAGCTTCTTTGTAACCTTTCTAGGTCCCTCTATATATAAAAAAATTTCATTTCTCATGTACATATCAAACAACTTTGGGAAAAGGAAATATAATTAGTATATAGAATGAGAAAGCCAGAGGTTTGTAGTAAAAATAAGAATGACAATAAGAAGAAGATTAAGCTTAGAAAAGGGTTATGGTCACCAGATGAAGATGAAAAGCTTATGAATTATATGGTGAAGAATGGACAAGGTTGTTGGAGTGATGTGGCAAAAAATGCTGGATTGCAAAGGTGTGGAAAAAGTTGTAGGCTAAGATGGATTAATTACTTGAGGCCTGATCTTAAAAGAGGTGCTTTTTCTCCTCAAGAAGAGCAACTCATCATCCATTTTCATTCCCTTCTTGGAAACAGGTCCATCTATATTTCTTTTTCACTTCATCTTAATTACCAAATTCAGATTCATACATTATTATATATCAAATATTCCAAAATAAGTACTGTTTTAGAAGGTTATATTTTTGCATGTTATCATATATCAAAGATCAATGATGTTGCACGTGACAAACATGCATATTTTAAGGTTCAAACTAATAGCAACATTCAATATATGAATGTAACTATAAGCTAAAAACAGGACTTTGAGTTGAAGACACTATAACATATTGTTGCTAGCTTAAGGTTTTTTATTAGCTTCCATGCAAAGCATTCCTTTATTATGCATTCATTGAACTGACATTTGAATACGTTTGATTTTTTTAAGGTGGTCTCAAATAGCAGCACGTTTGCCAGGAAGAACCGACAATGAAATAAAAAACTTTTGGAATTCAACCATAAAGAAAAAACTTAAGAATTTGTCTTCAACAACAACATCAACCTCACCAAATGCAAGTGATTCATCCTCACCTGAACCTAATAAAGAGCTCAATATTGTTTCTTCACAACATGCAAATTACTACAACTACATGAACATGCCTATGTTCACTTCATCACCACTATCAATGCAAAACAGAGTTTTCAATACCATGAATATTGACACATTGCCTATGCCCACACCTATTGAATATGATGGATACTTTTCACAAAGTGGAGTTGACTCTTATTTATTAGAAAATGCTGTTTTTGGGAGTGTAAATATTAATGGAGTGGAAGAGGATGTGTTTGTTCCTAATTCTCTAGAGAATAATAATACTAATCATCATAATTTGAGAGTGGAGAATACTTGCAAGAGAGAAACTTATAATAATAGTGATTATTATTTTGATCACATAAATAGTAACTACAATATTGATAAAAGTGATGATCAAAATAGGGGTGAGGTAGTGGAGAATTTGTTTCAAGAAGAATTCAACTTGGGAGAGTGGGGTTTTGAGGAGTTGATGAAAGATGTTTCTTCCTTTTTATTTTCTTGATTTTTTCATTCTGATTTAATAATTTGAATAGTTAATTACATTTACAATAATCTTCCTATAGCTTGTAAAAGGAGACCGTTAATAGATTAATTGTTCTTTTGTTCAAACTTAATTTGTGGGAGGATACTTATACAATATTGTATAGTAATAGTAATTAACTTTGAATTTTGTTATGCATAAAGAAGTATATGCACATAATTTGGAATTTTGGATCTTCTACCGTATGCATATATATCTGATTGAAATTTTTATGAGTTAGATGAGGATTTAGATCCAAAGGCTCCTAACCACTACACTTGCCATAGAAGATCCAAGTTGCATTTTTTTTTTTTGAGTCAATCCAAGTTGCATTGTAATTAATATATCCAATATTATACTTTTGATTTTATTTTTGACACATCCATTATACTTTTGATACAAACTCAATCTCCCAATCCCAAACTTCAGATTGATGTCATTATTAGTAAAAAAAATTGATGTCATTAAGATCTCATATAATAATAATAATAATAATAATAATAATAATAATAATAATAATAATAATAATAATAAGTTTTTGTGTTGGTACCTCTAAACAATAGTCAAAAGAACACTCTTTTGGACCAGATCTATATTAGACGGACTCTTAGTTTTTATTCCTTATAAAATTTTAGAATTTAAATTTTAGTTTCTAAATTTTTTCTTCGACATCAATACCCACATTATTTTTCATCGATAGTTTTATTTTTATAAAATAAAAATCGAGGTTTTACCAGATTTCTAAGTACCAAATTTTGTAGAATTTATAGCTCAAAATTAGAACTTTTTATGCGTTACGATGGACCTCTTTGTATAAAATTAGCTCAAAATTCAATTTTGAGTCCAGAGATTTCTATTATATATTTTGATTTCTTGAGTTTTTTACACTTACAAATTTATATTTAATTTATCAATAGTTAAATAATCCTTTTTTTTTTGTGGAGAAGATTTTTATTATAATATTTTAAATGTGTTTACAAAAATCATTAAAAAATTCGAAGAGTACATGTGAGTTACTCAACATCAAACACTGAAGTTGTTGATGACAAATATTGTTAGGTTAAAATTAAGCATATTGTGGGGCTTAAAAGTAAACATATTTCATTGGGATTAAAATTAAACATATTTAACCCTAGAAATAATATTAATAGACTACACTCTTTTAATATATTGGACTCAATGATAACGAAATACATATAATTTTACATTTATTTTGAATGTTGTTAAGTGCATTTAATTTTCTTGATTTCAAAAAAAAAATACATTTTCTAATCTATATCCTTGTTATAACGGTCATTTGCTCACATTTAAAAAAAAAAATTAATATAAAGATATTTAGGAATAAAAACACTAAATGTGGATAGATTAGTTGACAATTTTTTTTTATTGAGTCGAACAAATTTATAAATTTTTTTAGTTACAATTGAGTATAAATTGAGTATAATTATATACAGTATGGAATGAAATATACAAAAATGATATCTGAAAAAATTGATATATCTAATTATATATTAATTATAATGTAATTAAGTCCTTTGTACTCATCAGATTAATTAATGTTAATTTTGTCAGGGTTCATCATATCATCATAATATATGGAAAGTTAGCTAAGTTAAGTGGTTGAATTTTAAAGAGTAATTATAACTTCAACTTTAATTCCAAACCGTGAAAGAGAACTAATTATTATTATTATTATGATTAAATAAGTAGCATTATTATTATATTGACAAACGAAAAATATGTTAATTATAGATTATGGGATAATTATCAAGAAGTGAATATAAAGCAATGGACAACTAACAATATTTGGCTCGTCGAGAGAGAGATAAGGGAAAAGACAGTGCTTTCTTAAATATCATTTCCCACCGCCTCTTTTTCTAAATATATCTTGTATTAATCCTATCAAAATGTTTTGAAATATAAAAAGTTAATATTAAAGTCATCTATGCAAATAAGATAAAAAAAAAAAAAAGTCATCTATACACAAACAAACGGTAGTTTAGTATTAAAATGTATTTAATATATCTCATATTGATTAGATATACATTCAATGTTAATTATTTCATCGATAAATATAAATAAATTGATAGTTGAAATATTGATATATCTCATTAAAAATTTAGTCTAAATACATCGATCTTTTAAGAGTCTTAATTGGTCAATGATTTTTAACCTCAAATTAATCATTAAACTCATTTTCACTTATATCTAAATATAAATAATTTTACTTTCAACTCACTTTTAATCAAGATCAATTTTATAGAATCAATTTATTAAAAATTAATTTTTATCACTACAAAACCAAATACACACTAACTCAATTCTACTAATAACTTTATATTATTACATTTAACAATATTCATTCAATTTATCAAGTGGAATCTTTTTTAAAAAATTGAAATGAGAGAAAATGATTATAGAGTAACTCCTCTTTATAATTACCTACTTTTTAAATGTCTCTAACGGAGGTACCTTAATAAATGATGCTTCTTAAATGGTGAGGAAACCGATTGGAGATGACCTAGTGATGGAGTATAGGATCCATCTAGAAGATACTTTTGTTAATGAATAAAAGGGGCAAGCCTCAGCAAGAAAAAAAAAAAAAAAAAGACTATGTGCCTCTAAACGAGACAATATAGCTTCTATCAACTAACAAAGCAAAATTAGGAGTAGAGAAAACCACTTGTCTTCATTTAAAAGATACTTAGAAAATTGATATAAGTACTTGACAAGTTTGCAAAGGATACTTGTTAAAAAATAAAATAAATATATATATATTTTTTTCAATTAAAACAAATTTTAAATTTTCAAAAATTTGAGAAAACACCACTTTCGAATTAACTATTTTTATTTTTGATTTTTTAACAAATACTTTAATACATTTTATTTGTTAGCATTCCCCTATAATAATATTTGATAGTTGAAAGGACGTTAAGAAAATGGTCCACACCAATCTGTCGAGTAAAGTATTTGTACAAACCAAACGCAAAAAGTCTGTGAAACAATTTTCCTCTTATTTTCTTTTGTTGTCTTTTTGTGCTGATGTATCTTCCAGAGAAGAATGTGTGAGATACGTGTCAATCTCTGGTAATCATGCAATAACATACGAAACGTTTGATGTCGAAGGACACATTCTAGTACCGCCAAATACATAATTGTCTAGCCACAGAACAAAACAGCTCCAAAGTAATAATAATGTTAGTGAACCCCAAACAACTTCACATTTTCTTTTAATAATAAGAGAAATGAAACTGTAGTAATTGATTTGAATTCGTAACGATTCGTTAATAGTTGATTTGACTAAGTTGGCATTTTTTGTGGTGCAAGAGGAGAGGAGCTTCACATTATTATTAGTTAGGTACTTAAAATATTGGAGAAGACTAGTATAGTGGAAAACTGGGCCCCACATTATTATCTGTGGACACCTTTTCGTCCTAAACAAGTCCAAGGTAGTAGTGTTTTTTGTTTTGTTGCTACTTTAAAGACGTTTCTGATTCTGTTCTGTAGTTTTCTTCTTATTGCTTACCAACACCATTCATTCATTCTCGCTTTAGCACACTTATTTCATGTTTTTCTTTTTCTTCTCTCAGATTTCAGACTTTACATGCTTTTCACTTGTTCAGCTGGGTGGAGAAGCTAAAGCTTCATTAATTTTAAATTGTTTTTTACAGGTTCGATTAATTTTGATTCTGTGTAAGTGTTAGAGAATATGTTAAAAGCATCTTATTAATTAACTTTTCATCACTGTTGTTAAATTATTGATACTTATTCGATTATTTTGTTGGCCACTATTTAACCACATAATATAGGGAATATATGTGCTTTCTTGACTCTAAATTATGATATGTGAATGTTAATATTCGACAATAAAGATTAACTAACACATTGCTAGATATTGGAACTCCTTTTGTATCACTAGCCTTATAACTCAAAAACTTCTTGTTTTGTTTTTCACATTAAACAGTGAATTTGGCCCTCAAGAGATGGCTGAGAAAGATAGTTTGTTTTCAATTGGTGATTGGATGAGAATACCAGTAAGCACTTTCTTCAAGGATGCCAGGTATAGCATTTTTGTCCTAATTTTTTTTTTCATTGTGTTTAAACTTTTAAATGATTTAATAATTTTAGGTGATAATTAGCAACATATTAGGTGATGCAGAGTGATGAATTTCACCTAATTTATTTTAAGTTCATTTTTTTTCTTTTCTTTCAGCTATTGTTCATGATGTTCTTCTGAGATGTACCTAGATTTAACTCTTGATTTCCTTGTTAATATAGACTAGTGTTCAAATCAGACAGTCTTGGTAGGGAAATATTGTCAATTGCATTGCCTGCTGCAATGGCTTTGACAGCTGACCCTATTGCTTCACTGGTTGACACTGCATTCATCGGCCAAATAGGTATGTCATCATTTCATATATTAGTTTGTTAGCCTTGAGCTTATTACAGCCATCTTATTTATCATAAGAAGTATGTAGACATAATCGTTCAAATTGGTAGAACAATAAATCTTTTGAAGCACTACCACAGACACTAAACACGACACAGACATATAGACACCATTAATAATTTATGAAAATTGAAGCGATTGAATGTAACCATATGTGTTGGTGTTAGACACTAGATACGCCTTCAATGTGAAGTGTTGATGCTGATATGCATATCAACTAAATTCTATAAATGGTTTGAGTTTGCATTATGTCAAGGAACAACATTTGTTAAGAGGTGAGTGACTGAAGGTTGTCTCATGAGTGATTTGATAAAAGATAGTTCATTAGAAAATAGGAACAAAACTATAGGGAAATAAAATGTTGATCCAAATTGAAAAGGAGATATTAGAAATCCAAATAACCACTGTAATTAACTTATACTATATTATTTGAATTTTTTATAAAGTATCTAGTGTTGAATATTGGTCCTTACAGGTCCAGTGGAGCTTGCTGCTGTAGGAGTTTCTATAGCTCTCTTCAATCAAGCATCAAGGATCGCAATATTCCCGCTTGTCAGTATCACAACCTCTTTTGTGGCCGAGGAAGATACCCTCAGCGGAGCGAGCTCACAAGTAGAGGAGAATGGATGCTTGGAAGCTGGGACACCTCCAGATGCTGAAACCAAAGAGTTCTTACCTCAGAAAGGTACCGTTCTTCTACTTTCTCGATTGGTTTTCCGAGTCTTGTTTCTCAATAGGAAAGCCAAGAAAAATTTACTACTTTATACACACTTAGATTCCCGCTTTCCTGATTAGTAACATATGAATGTGTACACAACTCAGAATTGGTTGCTGAAAGCTTTAACATAGAAAAGGATGAACATAAGAGAAGGCATATTCCTTCAGCTTCGTCGGCGTTATTTTTTGGAGGTATCCTTGGCCTCATCCAGGCAACGTTACTCATTTTTGCAGCAAAACCTTTATTGAACTTCATGGGAGTAACTTCTGTAAGTACTTTTGTACAAATATTACAAGACTTATACGCTGATTAATAGCACTCCAGCATTTATGTTTAACCTTCGTGATTTGACCTCATATCAGCAAGGTTAAATTGCCAAATAATATAGATTATTATTAAACAGGATTCTCCTATGTTACATCCTGCACAGCAGTACCTGAAATTGAGGTCTCTTGGCGCTCCTGCAGTTCTTCTTTCATTAGCAATGCAGGGTGTTTTTCGAGGATTTAAAGACACGACAACTCCTTTATATGCCACTGGTATGCATTGAAAAACTTAAATTGTTATTATTATGTATTGTTGCAATATCCTACCATCATCTAATTCTATTTAATTACTCTATGTTCCTATTTATTACTCTATGTTTATTGTACTCCAGTGGCAGGAGATGTGACCAACATAGCACTAGATCCTCTATTCATTTTTGTATTCCGCATGGGTGTCAACGGTGCAGCCATTGCTCATGTTATATCTCAGTATGTTTTACTTGGTTGTGATACAAATGCTTTGATTATAATTAGTTTAATACAGATTAAAGGAATATACTTTATGCAGAACAATATTGTCCGTTGTCTCTTGATATCCTTTCACTTCTTTTGATTTAGTCATATCTTATTTTCAAATTAACTGTAAATGTAGGTATCTAATTTCAGCTATACTTCTTTGGAGTTTGATGAAACAAGTTGATCTTATACCTCCAACCATCAAGCATCTGCAATTTGACCGATTTCTCAAAAATGGTAAGGCTTTATTGTGCTTATCCACGAAGACGTTTCGTCATTAGAGACTTGACACTATATGTGTCCTTCCTGTTTCATTATTGTCATGCAGGTTTTTTACTATTAATGAGAGTCATTGCTGTAACATTCTGTGTGACACTGTCTGCATCATTAGCTGCACGCCACGGATCAACATCTATGGCTGCATTTCAAGTCTGTCTGCAGGTTTGGTTGGCAGTTTCTCTTCTTGCTGATGGTCTGGCGGTTGCCGGGCAGGTGAGATATGAATCATATGACTGATTTGTTACTCTGTCCACTAAAATGCCTTGTTGTGTTATTTCACATAGAATATGAATAGCTTACACTTGATTTATCTATTCTTTAATGAAAAAAGTTTTGCATGACATTTTAATGCATATTTCCTGTGAAAAATGTGAAACTTGTGAAATTCGAAAAAGATTTGTTTGGGTATGAAAAGAAACAACAGAAGCCTTAACTCGCGTACATTCTTATTAGTCAGTTGAGCCCTTTGCGTACAATAATAACGCCATCAAATGGCTTCTCCTTTATGGTTATTTATCGTATCTACCGATGTATTCGCTCCTAATTCTTGGTACAATGCCATCTCTAAGAAACTGAAGAAAAAGGCGATTCTCGGCTTCTATTAGTTTATAAATAATAACTTCCAAAAAAAACATCATCTTGGTTTCAGGCGATTCTTGCAGGTGCATTTGCTAACAAGGACTATGACAAGGCCACAGCGACTGCATCCCGAGTGTTGCAGGTGTTCTACATTATTACAAGAAGGATAAATTAATAACTTTTTGAACATATTGAATTGTAAATATGATAGATAATCATAATGCAGATGGGTGTGGTTCTAGGAATGGCACTTGCATTCATTCTTGGAACAGGATTACACTTTGGAGCTAAACTATTTACAAAAGATGTTGATGTCCTCAACCTCATTAGAATTGGGATCCCGGTAATTTATTCGTGTTCAAAGCAGAAAGAATTATGGTTTCAACCTCCCAAAAAGCAGAACTTACATTCATATTTACTCTCTTTGCAGTTTGTTGCACTCACTCAACCCCTGAACTGTTTGGCATTTGTATTTGATGGTGTCAACTTTGGGGCATCTGATTTTGCATATTCAGCCTTCTCCTTGGTGAGTCCATATTTTAATATGCACTAACCTTAAAGGCTCATTAAAAATGATGCAGTTTCAATATCCAAACTCTTACTACAATGTTTTGTTTCCTTGAGTAATAAGTATGAAGGTAACTATATATATACAGTTAGTGGCATAATTCAATTATGGCATTGTTCACTGTCAGGTTGTGGTGGCAATTATTAGCATAATTTGTCTGCTTATTTTGTCATCCGCTGGTGGTTTCGTTGGAATTTGGGTTGCTTTGACCATCTATATGAGTCTAAGAGCATTTGCTGGCTTCTTGAGGTAATTATTCACAATTTCTTTTTGTTGAGAAAAGGTGACATGTTATGTCAATGTAAACTAGTTTTACACCGACGTTTTATGAGAATTTAGTATTTTGAAGTTACAAAGTAGACTTATGTGCCAATATATGATGAAGTCTCATTAGATGTCAGGTGTTTAAACTATTTTACACTGATTATTCAATATTCATCTCCATTGAACTCATTTTTTTTTCTTATGTATTCTTTTTAATGAACTATATTGATGCAGAATTGGAACTGGATCAGGACCATGGGAATTCCTTAGGAGCTAACTGAACTGCAGTAGGCATGCAATGCAACATAACCATGGCTTATATTTGACCACAAATTCAGTGTGGTTCACAATTTTTACCCTCTTGGATTGGAAATCCATTGAAAAGAATAGGCAAGTATTGGTACATGCATGTGCTTGCTTGTTGGGGCATTGGATCAAAATTGCTTCGGAATATGTATAGAATAAAATTTACTAGTGTATCTCATACTCTTACCAATGACATGAAATATAGGATCACCATGCAATGAATGTATCTACAAGAATAACATGAAGATGAAAGATAGCTTGGAACAAGTCCTAATCCGGCATTACTTTTTGTTTATCAATATAATTAATGTCACTTTAAAGTACAAGTGAGAAGGATAAGATGCGTTGCAGAAAGAAAAAAAACTAAAATAAGGCACCACAAGGAATCTGTATTGAAAACAATTTTTTTACATGTACCAATTTCTTTTTATACAAACTTTGTGCTAAAATAACATGAAATAATATATCAAAGTTACACACGGTTGGATTGTTAGTTGCATTTGAAACTAAACTGAAGATGATCTATTTCTAACACTTATGGATTTTTTTATTATAAGAAAAAAATGAATAAATTATGGAGTATTAGTGTTATAAATACAAAGTGAAATATATTGAATTTTAAGTGAAGCATCAACATTTATAACGAGAAGGAGAGAGTAATTTTACATCAAATTTTATCAAGGTTGAATTATTTGATTAAATCATCATGTAAAGTTATCTAAACTTTGTTCCAAATTCAGTTTAATCTTTAACTAAACTAAACATTGTTCCAAATTCAGTTTAATCTTTAACTAAACTAAACATTGTTCCAAATTCAATTTAATCTTATGATTAAAATTGTTTTGAAACAGATTCTTATAATTTTTTTGAATAAGTGTACAATTTTATACGATTTGAAAATATAATTTTTTTTATAATAATTTGATTGAAAAATTTTCCTTCCTCCATTAATGTATTCTTCCACCTTTGTTCAATTTACTTCATCTATGAAGGGGAACGTTATATTGGTAATTTATGGTTCGATGAATATGTATGGAGGAAAACTGTTAAATTCCTTTTTGTTTATGTAGGAGGTAAACTGTGATAAATATTTCAAGGACAAATGCAAATCTGGATCGACCTTTCTTTGGTTGTTGGATTTGAAAGATAATGTTCAAATGTGAATTTATAATTTCTTTGTTTTGTTTTGTTTGGGGGATTTTCCTCAAAAAAACTTAAATTATTTTGTTTTGATTATTCCATTGATGATTTGAGTTATTATGTTTCAACAAGAGAATTGTTATTCCTATCTTTTATGATGTGATAAAGCTCCTGACATATTTGTTCCTATAGGGGTTGGTGTTGCTGAAAATAAAAATGAAGTATTGAAAAATGAAGGTGAACTTATAACCAAGATTGATCGAATCATAATATCACAAAGACAACAATCAATGATTATGGAAGAACACAATGAGCTTGTGTTGAAGCTTATGGACAAGGTTGAAGTTGTATTATGTCGATTGAGAGAAGTTTTGGTGAACATTATCAACAAGATTGATGCAACGTTAGAACAAAAGCAACAAAAATATCATCTTGTTGTCATGTGGTCATTAACGTAGTTGTTTAAGTTAGTTGTTGATGGTTTTGAATGTAAGTTAGTTGTTTCATTATGTGTCTGTTTAGTAACACCGATAAGTTACCTTATAATTTATTGAATTAGTTTAAAAGTTTGTTCAATTAAATTAGATATGTTTAGTTAATAAACTTTTTAATTTGTTTGTTTGTTCGTGTTAAAAATTTGTTTGATTGTTATGTGTTAAAAGTTTGTTTGTTTAATTATAGAATCAATTCTAAAGGCATAATGTCAATGATACAAAACTCATGTATGCATAATACAAAACATGATACACTGCTAGACATAAGGTAAAAAGACTATAAAATCTACTCACGTTCAATTAAGTTAAAAAAAAACTCACATTCAAAGTATGTGTCTATTTGATAATACTAATGAGTTAGTTTATAACTTATTATTAAATTAATTTAAAAATTTATTAAATTAAATTAGATGTGTTTAGTTAACCAGAGTCATTCACATTATTTAAAAAAGATTTTGTACCAAGAAAAACGATTTGAATAATGGTATTGTTATATTTTTGTTAGTAAGATTTTTAACTATCTTATCGGCCCGTGTGATTTTTTTTTTACTTCCTATACAACTAAGTTAAAATATGTATATAATTAATGTAAAAAAATTATTTTAAAATTTTGACGAAGAGAGAGATTTATTATTAGTATTTGCTCATATTGCTCGTATTATTATTAGTATTTTAAAAAACTCGTTCTTCATCCTACTCTTTTCGGGCAGAATCCGCCGCCGAGAAAGAAAGGGGAAAGCAATGGCGAATGCTTTGGGTACCAAAATTCAGTCTCTTCAAAACTCTTACTTACTCAAATATTCCCTCACTTTCATCAGAACCCTATCATCATCCACTCCTTCTCCTTCTGTTGATTCTTCCGCTACAACTAAGAAATCAAAGCGAAGAAAGAAGAAAAACTTTTTCGAGGTCGCTCAGTTCTTACCTAATTGGGGAATTGGATACCACATGGCCAAAACTCATTGGCAAGAAGTTTCTTACGAAATCACTAAACTCAATCTCTACAAGGTTTTCTTCGCACTCCATTCTTCTCTTTCTTTCATTTCTCATAAATTGAATATTCTCATTTTTTCTTTCATTTGTATGTTTTTTGCAGGATGGAAAACATGGCAAGGCATGGGGCATTGCTTATAAAAATGGTTAGTTATTAGTTTCGCAAATGAATCTAAATGTCATGTTATCCTAGCTCTGCTCATAAACTGTTTGATAAATGTTCTAACTCAGTTTTTTTTTTTAAATTTATTTTTTAATTTTTTATTTATCTGGTTGATTGGTCATATCATATACTATACCTAATTCCAGGCATTGCTTGGTCGGGGTTTTGATCCCTAGTCAATGTGTATGAAAAAATATATGTTGAGAAAGACCAACCTTTCGAGGGATTAGTCTATGTAGTTGCACGCGGTGATACTTGGTTTACCCCCAAAAAAATGTAGATATTTCTTGGGGTGCACATTGTTGATTCTTTGAGTCCTCAAATTGTTTTACGGTTTTGTGAGTTCTGTGTTTTAAGTTTATATCATGTATGAGTAAATGAAAGAAGGAAGCTGGGTTTATATTTGAGTGCTGGAACTGTGGAACTTGTTTATTGAACATTTACTAATAAGTTATGTTGATGCACAACTAAGCCATCTTGATTTTTGGGTTAAAGGTATTCCAAAGCCAGCTTTATTTAATATAAGTTCCATATGGTCATTATCAGTAGTATTGGGAATTTGTTCCACTTAATTTGAACATTGGATCACTCACCCAGGCTGTGCAGAATGGTAGTTGGATTGTTGGTGAGGATATCAACATAGCACCATCTGCTGTACACTCCATTTTATTGCCATTCTTTTAAGGGGCTGGTTAATTTATGACAAGATGTAGGGATGTGATGTTATGCTATTTGCTTCTTTTCTTGAAGAAAGTAATTGTATTCATTTATGTTTTTGTTATAAAATGTGTCAGTGCTCGTAGAGTTTAGTTTGTCGTATGTATGTTGCTTTTGTTACTTAATAGATGGACATCTTAGATGTTTAATTCTGTTACACTCTGACGTGGTTGCCTCAACGATTGACAATCCTCTTTCAAAGTTTGCCTAAGTGTTGAACATTTAGAGTTTAGACCATTAGTTTTTATTGTTTCCTGTGTAAGAAGTATGTTTATTGGTAATATAATGTTCAATATGTAGTATTTTTATTGGTAACATTCATGTTAGAATGATGAGTATTTTTGGAGTTTTGATAGAGAACTCTGGTAGGAGCTTGAATGTGCTGATGATTTTGAATCCTTTCATTCTTTGTATGCGGTCAACTTTCCTAGTCTATTCCATTCAAGTTGCATGAAAAATTATATATGTTATAAATCTCATAAACTTTGCTTTTATGATAATTTCATGCGTTGCTTATGTTGGAGCTTAGAAGATTCATCTAGTAAATTCTTAAATGGAATGTGTTGTAGCAATAGTATGGTGTGAAGCATTATGTACCAGAAGTAAATGATATATCATTGAAATTGTTGCTTGGGTACTGGAACCCTTTTCAGCACTTATTCTCTGGCATGCTTTGATATTATGTTAATTATTGCAGGCTTGCCATTAGTAGATGCTCCGAAAAAAATTAGTGGAGTTCACAAGCGTTGTTGGAGGTATCTCCCAAATGTAGTAAAAGTATCAGAAAGTTCACCAACCTTAACTGGTTCATCAGACAGTGCCTTGAAAGTTGAAACCCAAGCAAATTAATCCTTATCTGTGACTTTGGATTTTAGGTTATCGATGATTCTTGATATTATGTCTTGTGTTTTAGATTGGATTTCAACAGGCATAGTTGTTTTTTATTATGATAACATTTTTTAGTTAATCATCAAATATACCTTGCACATTGATGTAAGGTTCTTGTGCAACTTTCTTTAAATTTCTGATTAAATGATCTCTCAGTCGTGAAATTTGTTTTGGGAGACTAAGCTAGATGGATTTAATTCTTCTTTCTTGATCTGTGCTTGTTTTTGACCTTATAAATTGGTGTGTTGAAAGTAGAAGGGAAATTATAAATTGGTGTGTTGATTGTAGATTTGGACTTCAGGGTCAGAATTTGAATCCTACAACTAAAAGGCAGTTCACTATTTTTTGGTATTAATAAGGGGTGTTCATTTAAATATTAAAAGCAGGCTAATAAAATTGGGTTAATGATAAAGGAGTTAGGATATTGTTACAAGTTCAAATTTAACCAAAAAAAATGGTGCTTCTTCTCTCACCCTGCAATGTTCTCAAATACAAAAAAATACATGTCCAGATTAGCCAATTTGGACGTGTAAAAAGATAAAATTTGGGGGTGCAAAAAGAAGTTTTTAAAACAAATGCTTCTTTAGATCCTTGCATGTTAGGACCCTGGCCTGATATTGGAGGCTAGGAATGAAAGGTCCAAAGTGTCCAAGATTTACTTTAGGAGGCATAAGAGATTTGGCCCAAAAATAAATGAGGCTGGCAGTTAGTTTGAAGGGTTAGGGAATGTGTATATGACAATTGCTTGTGTGTTATTTAGGGACTGTGCATGGGGTTGGGAGTCACTAGCGTACTGAGGCTGGAAATATTTTAGCAAACAACTCAACAAGGGCTTATGCTCCGCCTTATTGAGGTGATT
Source organism: Cicer yamashitae (assembly GCA_037974755.1). NCBI lineage: Eukaryota > Viridiplantae > Streptophyta > Magnoliopsida > Fabales > Fabaceae > Cicer > Cicer yamashitae. The sequence continues at coordinate 48,553,029 of JBBPBQ010000003.1, forward strand.
CTTACTAGAATTTATATTCATTTCCTTCCATTTAATTAAATACAATAGCATTTCCACTTTTCTATTTCTGTGTGCTGAAAGCTCTAACATATCCTTCAGCACCTTCCTTGCTGCTTATGAGTTATTGGATCTCTAACCACCTGTTTGGATTTGCGTTCAGATTTTGTTTCTTGCATCCCTAGGCTATTTGGATGTGATTTTGCTAAAACAAATACTAGAAACAAAAGGAATGAATGGTTTTCTCCAAAGAGATAAAAAACGAATGAACGGTTTTCTCCAAAGAGATAAGAAACAAATTAATGGATTAAAGTTTAGATAACAAATACTCATGTCATTGCTAGCAATATGAATCAATAGCTACTTTTCAAAAAAATAAGGAATCGTCATATATAGATAACACATTCTTAAAAATGTGCCAACAAGTTCTTAACATGAATTAGTCACTGCAATCAAACATACAATTTTTACCAATGAAGAGTTTAAAAAGTAAAAGAGTTAACAAATCTCAGTCTAATCAATAAATTATGTAACTCCTACTAACATCATCAAATTAATTTAATCACCAATATAGAGAGAAAGAGAAAATGGACCCCTAATCCCAAGTTGAGTGTGGTTCATAAACAGAGACTAAAAAATGTTGATCCCATCGCCTCCAACAATTGGAACACTCTAATTGTCTCACTTTCTTCATCTCGATGTTGATCATCATCGCACAACCTCATACAACAACTACCATAACTAATATAACCCCTCACCCACAAGAATCGAACCACTTTTCTTTCACCTCCAACAATGTCATTCACATTATTCTTATATTTTGTGCCTGTGAACATTCCTAAAATTAAGCATTCTACTATAATAAAAGCTACCATAATTTGAATAAGTAGCCTAAATGTTACCGCAACTAGAGCATCAAAATAAAAGCATGCCTATAGTTAGATCATATGAACATTTGTTTTGTGTGTAAGTCACCTAAAGTCAAATCAATCCCTAGAATAAGGTTTAATATCAAATTAGAATTTAAAATTTACTACTAACTATTAAATTAGTCTGAATTTTTCCAAATATATGTTACCTTTCTAATATGACAAAACAGTGTTATTAAATTAGTCTGAATTTTTCCAAATACATTTTACCTTTATAATATGACAAAACAGTGTTAGATGACAACTCGAATAGATGGATGGACTATTTTCAATTTGAATCGATTTGGTATACACCTCTTATTTCAAAGATAAAATTAGTAATTTGTTTTTATCAATAGTTAAATCAAATTAACGAAATTAACGATGCTTTTTATAATACAAAAAACATAAACAACCAAAAAAATATTGTACAGTTACTTTAAGAAAGAATTAAAAACAATTTTTAAAAAACTAACAAAAGCTTTTTCTAATAAATAAATAAATAAAATAAAAGTGATTCAATCCCATGCAAATCATATTTGAGAAGATTCCGAGTAATCGAGATTGTGACAAGTGTCCACTTCGATAACATCTTAATCTCACATACAAATGTATTTTCTTATTGTGTTCTTCTTTTTTACCGTTTCTCTTTTTTATGGCCTCATCTTATTCTCCCCTCCCTTTACTCTCGTAGTTTTCATATTTTCTGTTTTGTGTGATTGATATGTAGTTAATTTTATTATTTAAATTGATTTTCTCTTTTCGTATATGATTTTTTGTTTATTTTTTTATTTATTTATTTTATTCTATAATAATATAAAAAAAATTGATAGAAAATAATAATTATTTTTCTTTGTTTTTGTGTTATGATGTATTGAGATTTTATTTTATGTTGATCGATAATAATAATAATAATAATAATAATAATAATAATAATAATAATAATAATAATAATAATAATAATAATAATAATAATAATAATAATAATAATAATAATAATGTTGATACATTTATATATAAGTAATTATGAATTGGAGAACAAAACAATGTGATGCTATATATAATGTTAGAGCAAATATTTTTAAAGATGATTGGACTTTGTTATTTTTATGATAATGAGTCATTCTATTTTATGAAAATCATAGCATTAGAAATCGACTAATGGATAGAGAGGAATTAAGGAGAGAATTTTTAGAGAGTTTGATCAATCGAGATGATGTTATGATAGTAAGTCATTCTTCAATTGTGATAGATAGAGAAATCACAATTTTTTCAAGTATATAAAATTACTTCATAAATTATTTATATTTTTATGATAATAAGTCATTCTTCAATTGTGATAAATAGAGAAATCACAATTTTTATGATAGCGAATCATTTTTTAATTGTGATGGATAAAGAAATTACAATTTTTTCAAGTATATAAAATTACTTCATAAATTATGTACATTTTTTAGCATTTTTATTTATTTATAAAAAATTATATGAATGTTATTTTGAAAGAAAAAAAAAGTAAATAAATTATAAGGACAAATTTGTCATTTTATCAAAATATAAATCATATCATATTGTTACCTGTTGCGTAACAAATACTAAATATGATAAACTAATTTTATCAGTTTATTATCATGTGCACATCAAACACATAACATGATAACTCTCTATAATGCTTCTTATGCTATCACGTGTCTATCTTATCAGGTCTATCAAACGAGTCTTTAAGTTAAGAGTTGGATCAAATTAACGATGAAACGGGTCTTTAAATTAAGAGTTAGATCAAATTAACATGAAACGGGATCAAATTAACGATGAAACGGGTCCTTAAATTAAGAGTTGGATCAAATTAACATGAAACGGGTACTTAAGTTAAGAGCTGATTCAAATTAACAGTTTTTTTTTAATAAATAAATAAATAAAATAAAAACGATTCAATCGTGCAAAGTCCATGCTCACGTAATGAGAGAGTCCAAGATTGTGACGCGTGTCTGACATCGAGAGCATACAGGTCCTAATCTCACCGTCAAATTACACAGCTTAGTTATACCCTAAAACCCTAAATCATACTTATATTCGAGCGAATCGGAAGTTATAGGGTTTAGGTTTGCAGCTTAAAATCAACACACCAACACCTGTGAGTTGCATGCTTTATAATCCTTTCACAACTTTTCAATTTCCAAAAATTGCATCGTCTCCTTTGTAATTCGATTGTTTCCATCATCTGAATTCTTTTAGGTTACGATGGCTTCAAATGGAATTCCCCCTTCTGGCCTCGATAAAGATCAGGCAGGTATTCTTTTCTCTTTCTTGGATTTGATTTGATTTTTGTCTCTCTTAATGCCTTGCTTGAAAAATTGATCCCCTTTGTGATTTCAAGTTTGATTTTTTATTTTTGGGTATTATTATTTGATTTTTTTTTATGTGTTTGATATTAATTTATTTGGTAATGGAGCAGATATTTGGAATGGCTGAAAAAGAGATGGAATATAGGGTCGAATTGTTCAACAAGTAGGTTTGCTTCAATTTATCTTCATACCTTGACCCTTTTTAGTTTTTTCTCAATTAGGTTTTTTTATTCAATTCAATATATGTATAAGGTTTTGTTTGGATAAGTATCAGCTTAATTAATGTGTAAGGGCTTGTTTATAAGCTATTTCATATAAATTATAGAGTATTTTCATAAGCTATCCTAAAAACAGCTAATTGACATGTCATAGCTTGTTTCCATAAGCTCTCCCAATTACCCTCACAAGTGGTTTAATCAATAGGTAAACTCAAATAAGTCAATTCATATAGGACCTAAATTTCTTTGCAATTGTCATGCTCTCTTGCTATTGGTATTAACTAGGATGTTTATCTTGTTATATGTTTGCTGTGTGATTATTTTTGACAAGTATAATGAAGATTTGTTGGTGGCAAAATAATTCATTTAGCTTACCCTTTTTTGTTTTTTACCATTCAGGATGACCCAGGCATGTTTCAGTAAGTGTGTTGACAATAGGTAAGAAAACACTCTTTTTCAGTTGCATTAACTGTTTGAGAAAGCATCATGTTTGATTCCTTTTGAAGGTCCTCCAATGAAGTTGGAGATTAGTTTCTTACTTTCTTATTCATTCAATAGAGTTATCTGGTATGATTATGAATGATATAATAATGTCTTTGTCACTTTATTTTCTCAGGTACAAGGAGTCAGAGCTAAATATGGGTGAAAATAGTTGCATTGACCGCTGTGTTTCCAAATATTGGCATGTAAGATATTCCTTATGTCTTCTTTTGGATTCAATGTGTCACTAGCAAGTTTTTTGGCCTATTATTTTTAAGCTAATTCCATATTTGGTTGTTTGTTTTTATTGCTAAGATAGTTTCAGATGTTTAAGGATACAATCTTAGTTGGGTTTACTATCTGTTAAAATGTGTGTTCTTTTTGAAATTTCTACTGTTATTCTTGATTGTGCGATGCATGCAAAACAGTTTGTTTTGCATAATAGAATGTATGATCTGAATATGGTTTTTACTTTTTGATTCATGGAAACTGCACATGTTGATCATAATCATTGTCTTGTTGTCTAAGTGATGTTTTGTTGCTTTCAGGTGACTAATCTAATTGGTCAGCTGCTTGGTACTGGGAAGCCTCCAATGTGATCCAAGTATATTATATCAGGTGTTCTATTTTGCGGTTTGATCTGCCTGAGCTAAGACTACAATATTAGTAGTTGCAGCCTGAGGAAACTTAATTTTAGTATATTTTGCAAGGTCTTTAGTTTTTCTCCATGACTATTTTCAGATCAATTTATTTTATTAAGAGGGTTAATACCTGTTGTGAACTTTGAGGTAGCTCACAGAACACTCTAGAATAATAATTTACTTGTTTTAATTAAGTTCATTCTTCCGTTCTAATTTTGAGTCTTTAGTGTTTACCTTCAGATTATCTTACCACCTAGTTGCTCTTTATCTTCATGTTGTTACGAACGGTAGTTCCTATGATCTGGAGTTCATTTGGAAGATAAATAAAGTTTGGTATTCTTTAAAGACAGAAAATAATGAGGGTATCCGAGCCATATAAATTTGAGATTCACAACTAATAAATAAATATATATGCCATATAAAGGCATAATTTAATTTTAGTTGGACTTTTTTTCTAAATAAATTTGTCCTTATCAAAGGATTCATTTATAATTTAAATCAATACTTGATTGAATTTGTTAATTAGAAAAACAACTCTAGAACAAAATGTCGAAATTATTTGTTTTTACTGAAATGTCGAGATGAATTCACCGGGGATTTTATGATCAACTCCAAACCATATATTTAGTCAAAAACTTCAAACCATATATAAGAATATTTAAATAGGTCAGAAGCTTTAAAAATCTTGGATTTATCTTGCAATGGCAAAACTTGTGGTTATAGCTAAAAGTATATAATTGTATAAGAAAGAATACTTGATTAAGTTTGCTGGTTAAATAAATCAAGTAGAAAACATCGAAATGAATTCACAAGCAATTTAGTCAAATAGTACGGTGATTAGACTTATAATAAATGTGGAGAACTAGATAATTTTATATTCTTACCTACAAATTGATGTTCTTGCAATCATCAAGAGGTCTCTTACCCAATTTTAAGTTGAACCATAAACCATATACTCTTTTTCTTCTCCCAAATGTTGTATCTTTTTAAAAGAAGTTAATTGTTATCTTCATAGGTAAAGTTTATATTTATTAACTACATTTTTATGCTTTTTGTCCAAAAAACTACATCTTTGTTCTTTTATATTTTTCGTAAGTTTTTATTCCTTCTTTTTATCCTTTGTTCTAATTTTGTCTACATTTTTTTTAAGTTCAATTTAATTTATAAGTATAACAAAAATTAACGAAAACACAATAGAAATTGAACGCTCATAATTAAAATCCACAAGATTCAAATACTAAACGAATTACCTTAATAAGCTAATGAAAAAATTGAGAAATACTGAAAAGGTTTGAAAACTAGCTCCTAAGTCCTTTTTGTATTACTAATAAGTCCTAACAACAATTGAAATTTGAACCAAATTTAACCTAAAAAAATGCTATTGAAACTTGAAACATATTTAACCTAAAAAAGAAAAATTTAACACTACTCTGAAATAAAATATAAACAAAATAGCCTAACATTGCATTTTTTTGGCTTCTACTTTCACGAATTTACTCCAATAAGGATGATTCTCCCACACAACTGACATTTCTTCCATTGGAACTCCCTTCGTCTCTGGTAGAAAGTTGTAAATAAATATGCTCATCACAACAACGTAATAGGCAAAGAAGATAAACAATCCAAACTTCATGTGACATAGCATTGTAGTGAACATTTGAGCAATAATAAAGGTGCAAATCATGTTAACCGAGACATTTATACTTTGAGCCGTATAACGAACTTCGAGTGGAAAAATCTCGCTAGGTACCAACCATCCTAACGGACCCCAAGACCATGCAAATCCTGCAACGTACACACAAATGCACATAACAACAATAATAGCATACCACTTTGGCAATGTACCCGGGTCACCATCAACTCCAAACTTGCAAGCAATAAATATCACTATAACAATCTGCAAACAAAATGAATAGTTATAATTTGTCGACAGTGTATAAATTTTTATAGGGTGTATGAAAATTAATCTAAAGTTTAGTTAATAAAACATCTGGATACCGCCTTCTAAAAACAAAGTTCTTCTTCCGAATTTATCAACGGTAACAATCGAAACAAGAGTGGCAAGTGCATTACATCCACCAGTGATCAATGCAGACATGAGAGAAGCAGTGCTACTAAATCCAATAGTCTTAAACAAAACAGGAGCATAAAATGTAATAACATTCATGCCAGTGAGTTGTTGAAAGTATGGAATAGCTATTGCCATTGTGAGTTGAGGTCTATATTGCCTCTTCAACAAAGAAAGCCAAGGGTGTTTCACAGTCTTTGAAACCTCACTAGCTGCAACCAAATCTTGAAACTCTTCATCAACATCATTAGTACCGTGAATACTAATCAATTCTTTTTTGGCTTGTTCTTCTTGACCGCGCTCGATCAAAGAACTTGGAGAGTCAGGAAGAAAGATTGCACCAAAGATTATCATTATTGCGGGAATTGAAGCAAAACCCAAACTGTAACGCCACCCTTCTCCATTTTTCATTTTTGCAAACACGTAATTGAGGATATTGGCCACAAAGATGCCTATAGTGATTGCTAATTGGAACATCATATTCATAGCTCCTCTGTACTTGTACGGAGCAACCTCAGATACATATATTGGCACACTCTATCAAACAAACATAAAATGTAACATTAGTTATGACAAAGTATATCCACAAATACTCCATCCAGAATAAAATATAAGTAAAAAAGATATTAAAAAATTGATATATCTGATTAAAAATTAAGATACATCAATTTTTTAGATACTATTTTTATTTATATTTTATTCTAAAGTGCTAAGTCATAAAAATCTAAAACATATAATGTAAACATAACATAATCTGAATGTGAGATATAATTAAATATATCAAATAGCAATAAATATAGTCATAATTATTATAGGTTTAAATGAACTTTTTACTCTATTATATTAACCAAAATATGATTTTAATCTCTTCATTTTTTAAATCCAGGATTTTAGTAGGTTAATTTTACAAGTTTTAAGATTTTCTTGGCAATCTAATTTGGATTTTTTTTTACGACGTATCATTTTCATTAATAATATAGAATTACATTTGATTACGTGACATTACTGTTACCTGATTAGCACATCCGATTCCGAAACCAAGCAACATTCGACCAACAATGAGCATCCAAACATGTTGAGCAAAGCCATTGAAGGCAGCACCAGCAAGAAAAAGAGCACCTCCAGAAATCATGGTGAGACGTCTTCCAAACAAACGAGTAATTGTGGATGCACCAAGAGAGGCTACAAGAGCAGCCAAATACAAGGAAGAGGTGAACAATGTTAACATTTGGCTGTCAAATTTACAGTATTGGTTATCAGATGGTTTTATACTCGCTTCCTTTTCATAAACATCTGGAAAGAATTTCTGTAGAAAAGGATCCATAGATGTAACTCCACCTACACATGTATAACAAATAATTAATTAATAAATTTTTTTTTTATAAGCAAAAAATCTATGTTGCACCGACACCTTTGATGAAAGCCGTATCTTAGTGTCTGATATGTCAATGTTAAGGCTGTGATGTGTTCCTGATTAGTAATTGGTTAACTAGTAGAATTTCGTTAGTAGTAGTGATTGAGTCTTAAACATCTTTCATAAAACTTTTTTGGCGTCCCAACCCATATATTACCAAGTTACACTTTTAGGAACAACTAACAAGATAGCATACAATCTCAATGTACAAACTCCTAGTTCCAATTTCTTTTTATATACTGTAATAAATTGAGGATAAATTTTTTTTAGTTGAATATGTTTTAGTCCTATAAAATGATGATATTTCAAGTTTAGTTGTTAATTTTTTTTCACTTTTAATATTTTATTTTATTTTATTTTATAGGAATTTTTTTAACGACCAAAATTATCAATTTATTAAAAAAAAAAAATTCAAAATAAAGAGTAAAAGTGAATAAAAAATATTTAAAGATTAAAACGTTGAGAACTTTTTATAAAAATTAAAAATAAAATTAAACTTTTTTTTATTAATAATTTAATTTTTAAAATTAAAACAGAATCTTCACTAAAGTGTCTCCACAAGAATAGGCTAGTCTCCCCAAGAATAGGCTAGTGGTTTAGTTAAGAACATGAAATAGTTACATGGAGAAGATAAAGTTCAATTTATGGGCATTAACATTTTTCCCTCTTAGTATATATTCGCCTATTAAAAAGAAAAACTCATGACTAGATACATATTCAGGGACAGTTAATAGACAATAAAATAAAATAAAGTGAAACAACAACGAACAAATGTAAATATGTAAATGTAAAATGAGAATGTGTGTAATATATTTATATTTATACCTGAGATACCAAGATCATAGCCAAAAATCAAACCCCCAAAAGCAGCAGTAACACAAGTAATAAAGACTCTAAAAGTAAGCCTTCCGGGATAATTTTTCCCAAAATCATTGTTGCTGATTATACCACCTGGCATTGTGATTAAGTACTACTAACAAGTAGAGATAGGGTATGAGAAAGTAATTGAGAAAGTGTGTGAAATATTTCTATATATAATAGTATTAATTGGGTCGGCTCAATATATATGATAATCTAAAATGAATTTTAATAGAAGGTTTAAAGCGATTTTTTTAAATTTTAACACGACATCATTAAATTAATATAATTGATGTTATGTAATACTTTTTTTAACTAATTTAAAATTGATGAGATAATATTAAATTTAAAAATTATTATATGTTTTAATTTTAAAAATATTAAAATTTGAGGATTTTTTATAAAGTAAATGTTGTTGTTGAAGCGTTTTAATAAAGTAAAAATTTTATTTTTCATGTATATTTAAAAGTATGTATATCTAAAAGTATTTTATTTTGTAACGTTAGAATTTCAGTTCTATTTAAGTTAATATAATATCTTTGAAATTTTTATTAGAGTTTGAAGAACATCACCTCTCCCTTAGACATGGCAACGAGGAGGATTTTACCTCCTCCACCCTGCACCCGACTAATCGGGGAAAATTCGCACCCGCCGTTTCATTGCGGGTGTAGAATTTACGCCTCATCCCCGCCTGCAACGGGTTTCGAGTTTTTCCGCCTACACCCGCACCCATTCATATATATATATATATATGAAATTATAAATTTAAAAATCATATTTATTATAATTAATATAATAAAATAATTGTTATTAGACAATTATAAAATAAAAAATATTTTCTATAGAGATAAGATTATAATTTTTAATATTTTAAAAAGTATTAAGTATACTCAATATGTATATGTATATAAAATTTAAAAATTACATTAATTTTACTTGCGGGGCGAGTTCGGGTGCGGGGTGGATATCACCACCCCAAACCCGTCCCCGCCCAAGAACTTTAATTTCGGAGAAAATCTACGCCCGCACCTAATCAAAGCGGGTTTTCCCGCCCAAATCAAACGGGTTTGGGTGGGTTCTCGTGGATGCGGGTTATACTGCTATCCCTACCCTCCCTTCTCCGTGTAGTTTTCTTCCAACTTTCCACTGTATTTATTTTTTTTTTTTTTAAAAAAATTACTAAAATAATAGTGATAATTCTCGGCCGGTCTCCACACAGATGTCGGTACCTTGGCTGGAAAAATTGTTGACGATTACTACTTTCTTCACAGCATGTGAAGTTCATTTCAATAAGACCAAAAATTGTAACAAGTTCTGCCTTGATTGCAATGACCGTGCATTATGTGGATCTTGCATTAAAATTCATTTTTGTATTCCGCATGAGTGTCAACGGTGCAGCCATTGCTCATGTTTTCTCTGTATGTTTTACTTGGTTGTGATACAAATGCTTTGATTATAATTAGTTTAATACGGATTTAAGGAATATACTTTATGCAGAACAATATTGTCCGTTGTCTCTTGATTTCCTTTCACTTCTTTTGATTTAGTCATATCTTATTTTCAAATTAACTGTAAATGTAGGTATCTAATTTCAGCTATAATTCTTTGTAGTTTGATGAAACAAGTTGATCTTATACCTCCAACCATCAAGCATCTGCAATTTGACCGATTTCTCAAAAATGGTAAGGCTTTATTGTGCTTATCCACGAAGACGTTTCGTCATTAGAGACTTGACACTATATGTGTCCTTCCTGTTTCATTATTGTCATGCAGGTTTTTTACTATTAATGAGAGTCATTGCTGTAACATTCTGTGTGACACTGTCTGCATTATTAGCTGCACGCCACGGATCAACATCTATGGCTGCATTTCAAGTCTGTCTGCAGGTAATTTGGTTGGCAGTTTCTCTTCTTGCTGATGGTCTGGCGGTTGCCGGGCAGGTGAGATATGAATCATATGATTGATTAGGGCCGGCCTAACACATTATGAGACCTAAAGCGAAATTATCAGATTTGGCCTTTTCAAAGTTAATAAATAAATTATTAATATTTTTATTTAAAATTATACATAAGAAAATAGAAGCAACGCAGATTAGACAAACACATATTCAATAAAATTAAAGTCTAAAGATAACTATTAGAACAATATAACCTGATCAGTAAGATACTATTTGAATTAAAAAAATTTCTAGTTTCTGCTCCAGCCAAATATATAAAAATGGTTGATCTCTGCTACAATTGAAAAGAAGACTAATAATTTAGAATATAAATATTTACTTAAAACTTAACATATTACAGATGAAAAAAAGACGAATAAATTAAAAACATATATCTTAATATATTTTGGCCACTGACAAGAGCTACTCACACAATGAAAATTCAAAACAAAAAATAAACTCAACGCAAGGAATAAGTAGGGTCAAGGGTGAAAAAACTTTTTGTCGTGTTGATAGGAAAGTTTTAGACGAACGATTCTAAGAGACATTTCCAGTAAAAAACAATGTCTTTAATATAAGATGATTTTTAGTGAAAAGAAAATGAATGCATTTAATATTAAAATATTCTTCCAAAGATATAATATCTTCATCCTCATAAATAGTTGCATCGATTTTAATTGGCTAATAGTACAATCAACGCACAACACATATATCAATTCAAATGATGATTACGCAAAAAATTGAAAATTAAAATTTTTTTGGAAGCCTTTTTTGTTTCTGCATATAATTAAAGAGTTTTGATAATATATTATTGGGCCTCTATACCGTATAAAAATTAAAGTAAAAAAATTATTTTTTGGCGAGGCCTAAAGCAAGGGCTTTAGGAGCCTCTCTGTGACACCCTAAACCCCAAAATAACATTTATAATAATTTATACTAAATTATTTGAAGAAAACTCGCGGCTGATGAAGAAAATCTGTTCAAGAAAATAAAAGCTTTTATATCTATTTTAGGATATCACATTTCTCTAAATACACATGTAACAATTCAACTTTGTTCCTCAGTTAAAATTCAATAAACTTGATTTAACTAGAATTTCTTGATTTAATTCCCAAGACTTACTGGTACTAAGGTTTTCATATAAAAAGTCATTTATAATTACATAAGTAAAATACACATTACAACCCGTAATTCCCGGTATCACCTATCAGAGCGGGGTTTCTCCCAAACTTGAACTTCAAGACTCATTAACCTGTAATAACTGCGATTTCGCAAACGCAGGGCCAAGCCAGTCAAACACAAACAACGAAGGAGGTGAGTTTTGAAATCATGTTGATAGTATAATACAAGTAAGAAGAACACGCAATTAATCATCAATAAACCGTATCATTACACAAACATTCTTCAAAGAAAAAATCACGTTATATAGTCAAAATCAAGGAAAATCAATACACTTCACTATAACATCAAATCATCGCAGAAATTATTATCGCACACGATACATATTAATCACAAGAAAACCATATCAAGAAAATGCAATGCTATGCATGAGTCTAGACTCTACTTCACAATGTGGTATCATTCTAACTCTGAAGTACTTGGTTAGAAGGCCATGATACTATGACACCATTCTGGTGGACAGACAATTCAAATTGCCCCTGTCCTCATAGATCCCCTCAACTCAACCCGAGACACATATACGCGACAGTCGAGGTAAACGTGTGTTGCATGGTAGCTCCCGACATTTGGAGTGCTACCTCCAAGTCACCTAGGAATTCCCCACCCGAATACCTCCAAGGTCAACAATCTTGCCTTAAGGCTCAACAGCAGACCGCCACGATCAGGCTCAATTCAGTTGTACTTCCCCGGAATCACTAGGCTTGTCAAACCCTACCTATATGATGACAAAATAATCTTCACTTCACAAATTCACAATATTTATTTTCTCCCCTCGTTGGCCTATGATACTCCATTAAGACCGTCATATCAAACACAAATTGGAATCACAATCATTTCATCAGGGGTTACTTCAATATTTTCATCACAAATTCATAACATCACTATTATGAATCACACATCATCATCATTACATAACTCATCACAAATTTAGGACATCACTATCATCAATCGTACCTCATCACATAAACTTATCAAAAATTTATAAAATAACAATTATTATTCATGCATCATCATCATCACATAAAATTATCACAACACATACATCTTTTATTATCAGATCACATAAACTCATCTAATCAAACATATACATAAAATTAATTTGACACCCAATATCACAATAACATCAAATACCACACATTTAAAGAAATTAAATCAATCAACACCCTACAAATATTTCTATTCTATATTTTAATCTCACAATTTCCATATTTGCACATTAATTAATTTATCCCTCAAAGGGCTACTGCCGTACGTAGCGAGTCCCGGATGAATCGTTGGGAAATACGGTTTTTCCGTTCATCTCACAATATATTATACTAATGAATTCAAACGCTCTCTCACCCCTTACTTTATTTCGAAGCTTTCACACACGAATACAATTCCACGAGCAAACAACATTTGTCCTTCGACTCTTTGTCTAAAATTTGGATGAAAATGGAGAAAGTTGTTTTCGTTGTCGATCACCAGTTGTTGTGTTCCTTTTACGGCGACGTCAGCTGAAGTTCCTTTTAGTATGGCTTTTGACTTTTCTGATAACAACTCGAACCCCACTTCTATTCTCTCAAGAGCAAGAGAAAGGCATTGACATCCCGCCGTCGTCTGCCCTATGCCCGTAGGATTGACTTGGGTAGAGTATTCAATTGTTATATTAAAAGAATACGAAAGTCCGGGCTGGAAATCTTGAGATCAAAAGGTTGTTCTAAAGGACCGTAAATCCTTGTTCCTAGGATCCAAGAAGGGGTTTTTAGTTTATGAATTACTGATTACATAATTGACTATCCTACTAGTGTAGTGTCTACTTATTGAGCCGTGAATTAGATTGGATGGGCCGATTGATAATAAAATTGCTTTTAGGACGGTTGGCTGCCGAAACTCCTTTCTAATTCTTTTATTTTATTCTAAACACAATTTCATTAATAAAACATTACTAATATTCTAAAACTAATATTTTATAAAATAAAATATATTAATCTTTTAAAATATTTTAATAACTAAAATTATTATATTCCAAATAATCACTATAATAATACTTTTTTTTTTCAAATACTAGAATTAAAATATTACCATCATTAGAGAATGGTCGAAATTGTAAGGTAAATAAATATAACATTAAAATTTTATATTAATTACTAAATCATAATAAATATATATAAAATCACAATGTTATAACAAGAATATAACAATAAAGGAAATCAAACACAATATCACTACTATCCCAAAATAATTATTTATAAAATAAATAACTAAAAATAGAAAATAGTTATAAATAATGGAATTATAACTACATGCATACTATTACATTAATTGGCTACGCGTATATAAACGTAAAATCGCATAAAATCTTTTTCTTTAAAATATTACACTAAAATACTATTATTTTTAGAAAAATATAGATAAAATAATATGATAAAATATTTATTATTTATATCACTCATTTAATATAATATGTATCAAACTAGGACATCATAGAAATAATCCATATAATGAAAATTAGTAACAAAATTTATCAACATTTACTTTCAAATAATTTTAACATCAAATTAATTATTTAGATTCATATTTAGTTAATAAAATAATTTATTTTAAAATTTAGGGTGTTACACTCTCCCTTGGGCCAGCCTTACTCTGTCCACTAAAATGCCTTGTTGTGTTATTTCACATAGAATATGAATAGCTTACACTTGATTTATCTATTCTTCAATTAAAAAGTTTTGCATGACATTTTTATACATATTTCCTGAGAAAAATGTGAAACTTGTTAAATTCAAAAAAGACTTGTTTGGATATGAAAAGAAACAACTGACACGTTCTCACTCAAATTCTCTTGTCTCACATCTCCATTATGCCGCCTCTCTCCTATACGACCCGCACATGCTTGTCTCTCTCCGCTTCTCCGTCTTGCTGTCGCAGCGGCTAGTCTATCTCAATTTGCTTCTTATTGTGAATTGGTAATAGTGTGTGAATTAGAAGAAAGAGATAAGAGATTTTACCAAATTGTTCATCTTAATTATGGGTAAATTTTTCACTATTATCAATGCAAAGTATAATAATGTTTTGAAAGTTGTGTATATAATAATTATTGAAGAGTAGTATAGGAAAAAATAATGCAAAGTATAATAGTACTTTGAAAATTGTGTATATAATAATTATTAAAGAGTAGTATAAAAAAAAATAATTAAAGTTATATTGAAAATTGTAAATGACATTGAATTTGAGACCATTTCTTTATACTCCAGTGACACTCATTAACGTAACTCCTTTTTTTTTATATGATTAACATGTGTTGTGAATCTCCTGAGATTTGTGCTAATGTTTATAGTACCTTTATTTGAATGGTGTAATAGGTGGTGAGCATCAAAGTTCTAGCATCTAGGGTCTTTGATTCAAAGTCTCCTACGATTGAACCAAACATGGAAAATAAAGAAGAAGAACAACCGTTAAATGTTGTCCCTCTCTAACTGTAAAATCCACCAAAAAAGAGTTGAGACCATAGTTATTGAAATAAGTACATCATTTTCCAAGTTTCACTCACCCTTGCTATGCTTATTAGTCTAATTGTCCTTGCTAATTTGATGTATGTCAAGGACAAGTGGCATAAATGTCTTCGCTTTTTGACATTTGCTTTTTTACTTTCGATATATATTTGGTGTCCGAATCTCGAGTTGAAACATCAATCATATACTGAAAGTTCATATAGTGCAACTCAACTTTAGAGATTATATATGGAACCCCTTTTCGAGATCAGATTTAGAAGTACAATTGTACACCACATTACCTGAATATGGCATATTGAATGTGGGGTTATTACCCATTCGATGAAACAACTCTAAATAGTAAATAAATGATTTATTCAATTGTCAACCAGGTAAATGGGACAAATATGAAATACCAGAAGATACAATACAATTTACTCATGTTATTCACAATTTAACTGGTTGTTATTTGACAATGATGATATATAATCGAGTTATGAACTTGCAAGGCTTTCACCTATGCAGCAGATATGAATAACATACTACTACTCTAAAAAAACTATTATTTGCTGGCTACCCAAGATGTGCACTAAATGGCAAGGAGGCATCAGAAATAACTTTACTCCATCAACTTCAGACCCTTCCAACTGGAGAGACCGGAGGATAAGCAACGTAACTTGCAGGAATGTCCTCAAATTTACCATGAGCCTTTAGTTCATCTGTTTGAACCGATACAGATTCCCTCCAATTATTTCCTTCAATGGAGTTTCTTGATCCAGAATGTTCATAAGGGAGCTTGCCATCCACCATTGCTATGCAGATGGAGAATGCTTGCAAGGGTGAAAGTGATGAGCCAAAAGCTACTGAATATACTCCAGGTTCGAAGAGGGAAAAATTGAAAACAGGACGGTTATCTGGACATTGGTCATTCCCCTGTATTAAGCATTTATGGTAAAAAAAACTTTACTGATCAATTATCTACAGGCTAACTAACTTAGATTAATCTGCAATATGCTAAAAAGGATAGCCAACTTCAATTAATGGATGAGAAAATACCTGGAAGAAAAGCTCATATTGATCTGCAAAATAAGCTTCTGATGTTCTTGATTTTCTGCAGGTTTGGTTATTGTTTGCAAGAATTTTTAGTTTACAAGCCAAATCCCAACCACCACAATCACAGGATCCACCAGTTTTCCAGCGCTCGATCAACGATGAAGGTCCTCCATTGCTTGGAAGACTATGAACCCCACTTGGAAGCACCACTGTTACCTGTAATAAGTCTTGACATTCATTATGGCAACTGCTTTGATGTGCATAATTGACATAATTGATAGCCTTGGGTGATTTGACAACTATAGCAGCAAGCTCGTCATTTGGCAGATAGTCAGTCACCTGAGCATCTCCTTGCTTTAACTTTACAGAAAACAAAACAAACTCTTTTGTGATAGAGTCCATGCGATTTTGACTATTTGAATCATTATAGAGCAAATCAGAAACCTTCATTTGGGCAATTACTTGGGGAACGTAATCAGGACCTTTGCTTTTTCCCGTGTGATTAGTCCGATTTCCATTCTTCTTTTTAACCTCCCTAAAAGTGAAAAAAGTATAGATACTGTTGCATTCATCTTGTCTTGAAACAGTTGAGTTCTTCAATGTGGCAGCGAGAATGTTGCTATTGTTGCCAACAGCAAATGTAAAAAGGGGCTGACCATTCTTCATGGACATTCTCAGTAGAGCTTGAGACGCTGATGGCATATACCTCTCGTCATTCAACGATTCCGCAGCGTTGACTGTGGAACAGCCAAACCTCTGGTCTTTGTCCAATTCTTTCTCTGGCAGTAGAGTGGAACATTTCCCATTACCTGGCCTACAATTCTTATTTGTTAACACTGACTCTTTTTGAAATAAATTCATAGAATGATGGCAGTTTGCTGCCTTTGGTTTTAGAAGTGGATCAAGTAATCTCCTTAAAGGGCTGGACCTGCTTTTGCCAGCAGGACCTGATTTGTTGCCTGATATGTTTGAGCCAGCATGACCTCTTGTATTTTCTGAATCTTTTTGAGATAACTCCACAGAATGATGGTAGTTTGTTGCCTTCGGTTTCACCAGTGGATCAAGGAGTCTCCTCAAAGGGCTGGACCTGCTTTTGCCAGCATTTCCAGGTTTATCACGGCCTGTAATGTTTGAGCTAGCATAGCCTCTCACATTTTCTGAACTAGGTTTAAGGGTGGCTGTGGAGCTCTGGTGTGGCACATGTGCAACCTCTTTACAACCAGAAACTTTACTTGTGAAGCCAATGTTGAAGCTAAATCGACGGAAAGGTGAAGAGCTTCTTGATTTCTCAGCAGTTACTTTCTGGTTTACTTCCCTGGGAGGCTCATTTGCAGATGAAGATACAGCAATGGTGTGTTTCCTTTCCTCAGCCTTTCTAGATCTGGATGGACTCATTCCCATTCTGACCGGTACAGGTGCTGAAGGTTCTGAAAAAATAGAAACAGGAATTTTAAAACTTTCTGAATCTATGGAACTGGATCGCGACTCTTTAGGCTGAGAATGGCTTTCGCTAAGTTCATCTGGCAGAGAACAGGAGTGTGAAACATTGCAGTTCAGATATGTACGGGGAGGTTCCTTAGGATTTATTGAAAATCTTGTTTGACTATGGCTTCCTAACCTCTGATCCAAGATGGTTTGCATATCAGGAGCTCCACAATGACTGTTTTTTTCAGGGATTTCTCTAGGTAAAATAAGAACAATGGGATCTCTTTTCCCAAGCATATCATGCGCATCAATATTTTGTTCTCTTAAATTCTCCACTTTCTTTTCCATTTGATTAGCTTGAGTGCTCATTACCAGCTTACCACATGATGCTGCCTCATAAATTCGGTCATTTGGCAAGATGTCACTTTCCTTAATAATATGTGGACGTAATTGTTTCTTGTCGCATGCTTTCAGTATACTGGTAGGATGGTTTCGGGAAAGATGATCAACAGTCCGAACATATTTTCTCTGTATGTCGATATCACTGTGGCTACCTCTAAGATTCAGACGATTTCCAACATTTTCTCCAGAGGATTTGACAGCTATAGAATGATCTTGCTTTGAAGAAGCCATTGAGTGAGGTTGCAATGACGGACGGATTATCCTTTGACGAGAAGGAGACCAATTTAGACCCCTTCTAGAATTGCCAGATAATTCCTCAGTACGAATAGAAGATGATGCATTACTAGACGATGTTGAGCACCGGCTACTACTCTGGGGTACATGTTTATGGCTGTATTGCCAATGTTCTAGACTGGCCCAATCAAGGACCCCAACATTCAAAAATTTATCAGGGATTTTTTCTCCCCTCTCCAAATAACCTGGTAAACTCGACATGTACTTAACAACCTCGTCTTCCTCATTTTCTCTTCCACAAGTTGATTGCTTTTGTTGATTCGGAAAATATTTTAAAGAATTCTCTGCCTCATTTCTGGTAATTTCATTATGAACATCAGCATATGATAGAGAAGACTTCTCTGGTTTGAACCCATCAATAAGTTTTCTACTCATGCTGGTGGATAACTTCCGGGCTTCAGTTCTAATCTGAGATCAGTTGGATAAACATTCCAAGCTCCAGCTTTGAAAATACCTTTTTGTCTCCAAAATTCAGTTGGAAAAATGTTACTAATTGTTTTCCATCTGCAAAACTGAATTACAATTACAAATCAAATTAGATTTCATTAACTGAATTATCACCTATAGAGAATAAAGAAAAAAAACATATCAATATCAAGGGTATCATCTACTTCTACTCCCATTTTATTTTCGTTTCCTCATTTTAATAACCATGTCAAAGTGATGAAACAAATGAAAAACTAATAATAAGTAATACTAAACGATATTAAAGAGAAAATAAACCTGCTATGACTTTAATTTGGTCAGTTGGCAGCAACAACAAATGAGCAATGGTGAGAATTTATAAGACTGAAAAATCTCTGTAAAGAAAGCATAATGATAAACCTTTAGGAAAACGTCCCTCACAATCACTCCCCCTTCCCCTCAGCCTCACTCACAAACCAACCAACCCTGCTCACAATAGAAACTAAAGGGTATAAAGGTTGGAGCTTTTCTGCTTTGAACTGTTGTTCCTAATCTATCATCTAATAACAAGTGCTCAAGATATGAAAAATCAGTGGAGGGGAATTTCGCAAATTAAAAGTGTAAATCGGTTTATGAATTATTGCAAAAAATTGAAATTGAAATTAAAAATTAAGTGGATGAATAATGCAGGGACAAAACCGAAATCACATAAGCAAAAATTGCGGAAGCTGAAAAAACAAATGGTAGTGGTCCACGCACGCAAGCCTATTTTTCAAAACATTATCGATTAAAGAAAAATGTGCATTATCATCATGCAACAACGACTAATTGCAAAATGTTTTGCCAAAATAACGGAACGAAACGCTCCAATATTCCATTATTCATTTATAGCTATTCAACAGATTAATTTAACGGTTGGTAAATAGGTTATTGAAGCAAGGTTAAAAATGTGGCTAATTGATTTATTTATGTAAATCCTAAAAGCTTGTAATAATAGATTAGAAGACGAATCTAAATGCGAAAGTAATAAAATATCTAAACTGCATTTTGAAGTTAGGGAATGCATACCTGAGAAGCGAGAAATGAAAGGGATGAAACTGAGTGTTGTCTAGCTTGGAGAAAAAGAAAAGAGTGTCGGTGCCGTCGTTTGGTTGGAAAACGACATCGCAGCAGAATGAAGTGCAAGGCCAGCAACACCAAAACGCAAACTCCACTTCCAACACTTGTAGTGTCGTCCTAGAGAGAGAGATGTTTCTTTCTCGCTTGGCTTGATTTCTGTGCAGTGATTACTGTAACTGTGATGAGTGATGATAGTCAATGAAGATTCGTGTGGTGGGGTCCATAGTTTTCATCTAACGGCTTAAATGTATAATATGTGATCATACGGTGATGAGTGCATCAAATAGATGTAAAGCTTATCGTGTTCTCGGGTCCCATATGATTACGCCTCGTGTGGTTGGATTTGCTTTAGCCTTTTTGATTTATTATTATTGAAAGATGATTTGGTAGGACTAATATGGGCCCATTTAAATGATTCTAGGGAATCTGGACCATCATTGGGCCTAATTCAGAGATTAAGTTATCGAATAAATTGAAATTGCTGTTGTCGACGGATTCCGATAGCAGAAAATTGGCGTTCACTTTTATCACCTTCTTTGTCATCATCTCATTATGATGCAGATGATCTCAATTCTGGTGTTCTGAGTAATGATCCTTATCAAAAGAAATGGACATTCATTACCAGGGTTGTTTTAATTTTTTGGAAAATCATGTTCGAATTTAAAAATTGGACCTTTAAAATCATAAAACTTTATAAGATTTAATATTCTAATTTTTGAAGGTGGATGGTGGCATCTAGTAGACTGTATTTTAAAGTGTTTAATATATAAAATTAAAGATATCAATATGATTTTTTAAAGATTAAGATATATTATAAAAATATTGAGATCATCTCTAATTGGGGACTATCTATCAATATTTACGGGTTAATCAATCTTGTTCATTACTACTATAGTTTTAAGAGCATCTGCAAATAGTCACCCTATTATAAAGTAAAATATATGTGTGGTTGTAAAGAATTGTGGTTATAGAAGTACCATTTTGAAGGTGCAAACACGAGAAGGGGGGTTGAATTGTGTTTGCCCAAGTTGATAACTTTTTGATAATTTATAAATAATTAAAAAACTAGTTTGGTTTTGGTAACTTACTTGGAGTAAAAGTAATCGGATTCAGAAGCAGCAAACAACGAAAGCATAAATAATTTGACACATAGTTTTATCCTGGTTCACTATTAATTTGGCTACATTCAGTCCCCTCATTCAGAAGACTTTAATCCACTTATTCAAATACCTTGAATTACAAAGCACCTGACCCTCTAAGCCAGTCTTCCCAAACAGCTTGACAACCCCAGACTTTTGAGGAACTAACCACTTTGACCCTACAAGTCAAGTCTTCTCCTAACAACCTGACAACCCCAGATTGAAGAAGGAACTAAACCACCATTGGGTTGGATACAAATATTGGAACTTGAGTAGTTGCTTATAACAAAGCTGATAATAATAATAACCCTCGCACTTTAAGAAAAGAACACTCAGAAAATATTTCTAACCTGAACAAGTGTTTCTCTCTGTGAACTCTAAGATGAATTGAGAACTTTGAGCTTAAGTTATTCTACTCTTTTCTGTTTTTCGATACTTTTCTCCTTCAGCCTTGAGTGTCTCTTTATAGTGAAAATTTGGGATTCAATTTAATCCTTATTTAATTCTGAATTTTATCTTGTTCAGATTGAGTTTGTAAACTCTTCAAAATGATTTTGTTCCTATTTTGTATAGATTGAGTTTGTAAATTCTTCAGATTGATTATGTTCCTATTTTGTATAGATTGACTTTGTAAATTCTTCAAATCAAATATTCTTCAAATCTTCATTAAATGTTGATCAAATATTGTTCAAATCTTCATTAAATGTAGATCAAATATTATTCAAATCTTCTTCAAATCTTCATTAAATGTTGATCAAATATGCTTCAAATCTTCTTCAAATCTTCACTAAATCTTCTTCAAATATTCTTCAAATCTTGATCAAATCTTCTTCAAATCTACATCAAATCTTAATTAAATCTTCTTCAAATCTTGATCAAATCTTAATTAAATCTTCTTCAAATGTTGATCAAATCTTCTTCAAATATTCTTCAAATCTTGACCATATCTTCTTTTCAACTTGGTCAAAGATTTTCTTCAATTATAAATATGAATCAAATCTTATTTTAGATTTTCATCAATTATAAATTTGAATCAAATCTTATTTTAGATTTTCTTCAATTGTAAATTTGAATTAAATCTTTATTTTAGATTTTCTTCAATTACATGAATCTTCTTTCATACTCTTTGAAGTCAAATATATTGTTCTCATAAAATACTTTTGTTAACATCAAAACTCTAAATGTAAAATCAACTTGGTTCCAACACATTTCTCTTCACTTTTTTGTGGTCCAACTTCATAAGTTGTGTTCAAATAAACTATTTGTTAAAATGCAATGATATAGAGTTATTGATGGATTCTTTTAGTAAATTTTTTTGAGGCGTTATGTTGAAGAAAATTATACTTATTAAGTACTATATTTTAAAAAATAAAGTAATTGATATGTACCCGTGGGACTTATTTTAAGCTTCCAAATTGAGGTATTTCATTAAGGATGCTCTAAGGTAAATATTTTTTCTATAAAGAAATATAAATAAAAATAAAATTAAAATGTGGATGTATTTTGTTTACTTGTGAAAATAGTTTACATTTTATTTTTTAAAATTTGTGTTAATTTTATTTATTAATAAATAATTAAGATACTTTTGAAGTGAATAATTGATTATCTTTCTATAAATAATGAAAATGACAACAACAAAAAACTATTATCTTTATTTATGAAAATGAATCTTAATTGACATTTTACTTCTCTTTACGAGAATTGTTCACTTAAATGATTTCTCGTCAAGATAAAAATGAACACACATTTAAAAAAATGAAAACACAAGATAATTTCATAAAATAAACGGGCTTAATATTTTAGGCATTTGGCATTTTCAAAATTTATAAAAAAAATGCTAGATATCTTTTCAAAAATCGTCAAAGAAAATAGCCAAACAAATATTAGATTTGTATTCTCTTTATGTTTATTAGTTGAACAAGAGAAGCAAAAGGATCTTAATTTTGATGATTGTTAGAGTAAAATTTATTATATCAACTGATCAAAATCTTCATTTATATGACTTTTATGATAGATATATTTGGCTTACAATAAAAAATATTTATATTGTCTGTTCATATCAATTGAATTATTATTATAATGTACGACAATGTTGTATTAATTATTTCAAAATAATCAATAAATGGTTCAATTTTTGTGTAAAAAAAGTTATTTTTTGTTGATTATTCAAATAAATATATATAAAAAAAAATTGGTAATCTGAAATTTTTTTGAGTTATTAAAATTATCGGATTTTTTTTCTTGAATAGTTATTATAAAAATTGTGGAGGCAAAAATAGGATTTAAGGTAGTATGGGGACTACATAGAGTCCCTATTATATTTTTCTAACATCAAACTCGATACCCAGAGGAATGCGGGTCACTTGGGCTGTTAAAAATTTTTTATAGTTAGCACACAGAAATACCAGTTAAGAGAAAAAAACAACGAATTACTATGATTTATGATACGCAGCAATTATTTCATTGCTCAAGCTACATCATTAGAAGGATTTTAAAAGACATCCCCGTTTTGAAGTCAATACTTTAATTTGCTTAGCAATAATACAATAGAGAATAGACTACTAGATTTCATTCCTTATTTTTTTTTTGCATCCCTCTCTCTGTCATGACTCGGGACTTTATTACGTGCTACGCAAACTTAGATATATAAAATAAAATAAAAACAACTTAATGGAGAAGCAAAGTATAAAACAAGATAGATACATATGTAGTTGTCATACTGATAGAGACTTATAAAAGATTCCCACTGCATATTCATGAATCTAATCTAATCTATCGGTGGGGAGTTCCTTTTCTAGTTTATTATTATTATTCATTTTAATTCCTTCTTTGTTTATTTCATGGATCAGTTTGACAAAAAGTGCCAAAACAGAGTTATTATTTTGTAACATTAATTATTATTTTATCGGTATGATCACATGTGTGTGTAAAAATTGAAAAGATTGCAAATGCATGTATGTGCCTCTGGATTATTTCTTCAATTAATTGAAATGAACCTCAATACGTCCATTCATGAGGCAGAATCATATCATTCAGGACATCTGTCGGCGTTGTCGTGAACCGGTGGTTCTCAAGTGGATACATGCTGCTCACAACATGATCTGCAGATCGGAATAATAACAACTATATTATATAGTACAAATTCATATTCACAAAATACTAATTAATAAAAATCAAATCAGACTACATTATGTTTAGATTCATTATCTATAAATAACTGCAATCGGCGATAAATATTGCTATGAGTATTTGGACTGCTGGAAGAAATAGCACCACTTTCCAAAAGCCAAATCAAGTGGACATCTAGTTGACATGCATAGACACTATATACATACGATATACCACTGTTCTTTTCTTTTAGAAAAACTTTTTCTATAAAAAGAAAGTTTTGTTATTTTATTAGCCATTAATACAAGTTCTATTATTTTAACGTAGTTACAAAATGACCGAGTATAAAAATATTTCATTAATAGAGTATTAAATTAACTACTAAAATGTGAATTATTAATTATTTAAAGAATTTTGTTAATGAAATATTTAAGATAATTAATTACTTATATTTTAGTAATTAATTAGATATATATCTTAATTTGTATTTTATTTATTTTATAACTACATTAAAATAAGTGGTTAATACTTACATTTTATTTGTTAATAAAACATTATAAGTAGTTAATTTATATATAAAAAAAAAATCTCTTTCCCGAAAAAAAAATAGTAATATATAGTGGTGTTTGTGTCAAAAAAATATGTTTAAAATCATTTTCCCAATTTTTTATTAGTA
>JBBPBQ010000003.1:48578509-48606247 GCA_037974755.1 Cicer yamashitae
TAGTTTTGTAAAAAAAAAAAAATCTTAGTATATATGTGGTTTAATTGCAGTTTGGATCATCTATTTTTTGCTATTCTTAAAATTGGTCTTTTATTTTAAAATATAACAGTTTTGATTCATTAATTCTTTAAAAAATTTAATTAAAAAATGATGATTTAACATAATTTAAATTACATAGTATACAATCTCATAATGTAGAACTATCTATATGCATTAATTATTCATTTTATTAATTCATATGTTATTAATTAATATACAAAAATGAATAATTTGAGAAGTTCTAAAATTTTAAAAACATTGTATTGCAATTTAATGAATGTTAATCATTCAATATTATTGTATCATATAATATATTGTTCAAAACATATTATATAACCGTTTTTAAATTAAAAATAAAATAAAAGATCAAAACTAGTAGATTTAAAAATAAAAATAAAAAGATTACGTCAGTTTGTGACACTAATACTATATATGCTCGCACTTTTTCATAATGGAAATTTTAATTTCATTTTATTGCCGAACTTTATAAATTATTGACAAATCTAAAACCACTACTATACTACTTCTATACAAATATATGACATCCATGGAATATCAAGTAAATGTCATGAAGTAAACGACAAATCAAAGTTGTTGCTTGATGGAGTAGTGAATACTAAATTAGTAATAATAAAAATTTAAAAATATACCATTGGCATTAAGAGGAGGGTTGGATTGAGATAGTGCAGCCGTTTTGTCAAAGTGTAGTTGCAAAGCCTGCACAACTCTAGCTGGTATTAGGACACTTGTTTTCTTGCTTACATAACCTGGCCGTATAAGGACAGCGGAGCAACCTTTTCCTAACCATGCAATACAATTAATAACATCGTGCATAACACAAATCAATCAATAGTTTATGTGTAACACGTCAAACCAACTTAGTATTGTTTTGGCAGTAATTAAGGAAGTACAATTAATTAACCAATCAGGATTCGCTTTCAACATTAAAGAATCTTTTAATTTGTTCACCAAACTCTCTAACTGCTCCTATAGTGTCTTTATTTTAAAATTGTGTATCTGTCCGAACCGGAAGGAATCTAGGATCAAACCATTAACTCAAACGTGTGCAGCATGTTACCATAGATTTATTAGAGAGAAATCAAATTATATTCAAACTCCATAAAAAATATTTGGTAACCACCCACACCCACACACCCACCATTCCATTCAATCACATGCAAACCCGAAAGGCTAGCTAGGCTAATGTAAGTTTAAAATATTTAAATTTTTCTTAAATAATAATAGTAAGGAAGTTATTTTATTCTATTCCTTTCGCATCTAATTTAGAAGAGTGATCAGTTTCAGTTTATTGAACCATTCAAACAATATATTCATTAACCATTTGATCCATTTTCTTAAATTATCCTCCACATAAAATAATCTTTTTAAAATGTGTTATACAATAAATATAGATTAATTGTTTGTTTTGAATTTGAAAAGTGGACCAACTCCTCTGATAAAAAGAAAAAGTGTTCTAGTATCATACACCAACACAATATTCTAAATCATTAATTACATTAAATTAATTTATTTTCTCTCACTATTGTGTTTGATGTGGGATTTCTGTCAATATTTGTGCGTCATAGATAGTAGACATTCCATTTCGTTAACCATTACCACAAAGTGCATTTTCAATTCAACTTAGAAAATACTCCTAAGAATATGAAAGCTAGCAACTAAACCGAATGGATGGTATCATACATAACATAATCCAAATTACCTTGTTTGTTGGTTGATTTTGATTTTGATTCTGATGAAGCAGCAGTTCCACTACCAGGCAAGAAAACACCGGTCCCACATCTTGAACCGGACCCACCAAGATAAACCGCCCGCATACCTGAACCGGTCTGCACTGGAATGGGCCTTATTGCACGAGGACCAGCCCAGTTCCGCCCATTACCTTTCTTCGGAGACAGAACATGATCTTGCTTCATGTCACTGATTTTATGTTGTTGTTGCTTTACTTCAATGGCTCGAATCTGTTCCTGAATCAACGTTTGGAATGAACTAAGTCCATTAATATTGGAGGACTTGTTAGAACTCTCAATCTCATAATCATGATTGTATTTAGAAATCGCTCTTTCGTTAAGCTTCTTCATAGTATTATTCTCAAACATATCGTAGGTTGTTGTTGTCTTCCAACAAGAGTCTTGGAACTTTCCAGGTGTAGCTGGTGGCGATGGTTCCTGCGAGGAACCTTCTGAACTCCCTCGGCTACAACTCACCGGTGACCACAGAGTTGACTCAGGTGAACTCGTTATGTCCCATGACTTTTCAGAAAGAAAAAAAAAAGCAGAGCACTATTAATTATTATTAATTTTACAACTATAATAATAAATAAATAGAAATTGTTAAGTAAATTGAGTACCAGTTCCGAATTGTGAGTGTGGGAGGAATCGAATGAGTGATCGTCTTCTTGAAGCATGAAGTGAGTCATTTGGTGAGTTAACTCGGTGATGAAATCGTCTTCGTTGTTGTCATCCATTGGAACGTGGTTGGAATGGGGTGATGATGGTTTTAAAGGTGAATAGGCGTGATCATCATCATCATCGTTGTTGTTGTTGTTGTTATGAGTAGTGTCACCAGTGTGTAGGTCAACAGCCATAATAAAAGGAAGAAGTGATAATTATAAGCTTATGGTAAATAGTAATTAATTAATTAATTGGATGAGGGAAACAGAGTGTGTGTGGGTGTTTGATTTTTTGATCTGCGTAGGTTTAATAATGATTTGGAAGAGCAGAGAGGGTAGGAGTATAATTAAAGTGGGATTAATTTGGTAGGTAGCAATGAATTGGAGAAAGAAAGTGTAGAAGAGACGGCAAGGAAGAATGAGATGAAGAAGTGGGGATTATGGGATGGTTTTTATGGTGAGAGTTGGGTTTAGTAGTTGGTTGGATTGGAAAACTGCACAAATACAACTCACCTATCATTTCTTGGACTTGCTGCAGCTTGCACCCACAAAACATGCAGACAAGTAACAAGTCACCACTCCTACAGTTTATTTTTACTATTAGTTTAACTAATTCATTTCATTTCGGTGCATGTGATGTGGATTACTATTAGTTTAACTAATTCGGATGTGCTTCTAAGAATTATAATAATATGAAAAACAGACACTGTGCGTTTCGTTATTTGCCTTCAAAATTTGTTGATAAGTTTTGACTTTTCTGTTTATGGGTTGGTAAAATATGGAAGCTACCTATGTGTGTTCCAATCAATTAGACTATGACAAAACTAAATTATTGATTATCAAAAAGGCAAAGTGGATTCAAGTGTTTAACTTACATGAAAATTATTAGTCTTTTATCTTTTTATAATATGTTATTCTTTCTTTTTTTAATAAATTATTCTTTTAATTTTTTTTTGTCAAGTTCGTCCTCTTTATTTTTAAATATTTGTATCACTTATAAATAATTCAACATTGTAACATTTATAAATATAAGAGACTAATTTGTTAAAAAAAAGTTAACAAATTAATATAATATTTTTCTGTAATTTAAAAGATGACGTATTTTGTAAAAAAAAAAAAAACTAATAATTTGTTTGTGACTTTATTTATTTGGTATTGATACCCCAATTCAAATAGATTTTATTTAACAAAAAATTCAAATAGTGAATGGTTGGTCGAAATTAAAGATAAAAGTATGTTCGATATTGCGATACTGTTGTTAAATATGTTTAATTTATTTTAAAAAATTAATATTACATTATAATCGATTATTTGTCCTATACCTTTTTATGTATGATATGAATCTTTTAAAAAATTATTTTGATTTGTTAGACTTTTTCAAGATAATTATTTAAATTGTCTCTTAAGAAAAAATTACTTATCATAAAGTATTTAGATTTTGTCACAATATAAATTTTGACACTCAAATGTTTTTTATAGGTGAATAAGTTGATATTTCCAACTATATTTTATACCAACAATTGTTGGTTTGGATAGTAAGAGAATCAAATGATTGAAGATTCAATGTAAGACTTTTGCTTATAAAAAATTTAGTTGGAAGAGAACAATTCATGACATAAATTTAATGTATTTTTAGTGTTAATTACTCACTATTAAATAAGGGTAAACGAATATTTTGTATATTTAACGTGATTATAAAATATTATATTTTTTCAACTGTAATAAATTGAAGTTTATTGGATAAATATTTGTAAACATGTTTTAGGAACTAATATAATAAAGTATTAAAATGAAAACATGTACCATTTGATGGGTCTCTAATTTTTTTTACTAACCGAGGGAATATAAAAATATTTGTTTTCCAAAAATAAAATAAAATATTGAGTAGAATAAGAGACTTGGGTAGAACCAGGAATAAAACTTTATACCAAAAAAAAAAAAAGATAATAAGAAACGGAAATTAAATAACACAGGGACGGCGGAGCGAAATTGCAGACGAACATCACCGTCCCGTCGGCAATAATGGAGGCTCGTCATGCATCTCTAGGTCGACGAACGGTAGACATATTTCTCGATTACCATTGCCGTCTGTCTTCCATTTCTTACTTTTCGTTCTAGCGGATTCACCTCGACCATTTCATCTTCAATTTTTGTTTAATTAATCTATATTTGATTTCTTTCATTCTCTAATAATTTGATTTCAATTTAATTGTATGATTGATTGCATGCATAGCTAGAGGAAATTCGTCAAAAGAGGGCCGCGGAAAGATTGGTTAAAGCCTCTTCCGGACCAGATCTAAGTCTGGTTCCGACCATCTCCGGTTAGTATTTTCGGCGAATAGAAACAACCTATTTCATATACTCTTTAATTTCTGTATGTATCTTTTTGTGATTTCCGATTCTGCAATTAAAATTGTTTTTACTTTTCCTTCAGAGATGGCTGCAATTAACAAGTCGGAGAGCGGAAATAGACTCTCTGAGGTAATACCTATTTTCCTTTTTTATTGTTGCTTATTCCTTCAAAAGTTTAATGGAGACGCAGGAAAATGGTTTTAGGCCACATTGTAACTGTAACATAAAAATAACTGCAAATTGGTGGATTTGCATTGGACATTAGTGTAAAACAATTAAGATTAGGAGTCTCTGTTGAATGATTTTGTGATTTTGTTTTGAAAGACGCAATCTTCTGAAGTTTGAACTCAATTGTGTGTATACTATTAATACAGTCAGACGTTAGTTCCCTATTATCTCAAATAAAAGATCTGCAAAAGAAGAACACCGACTTGGAGGAAGAAAACAGGAAAATAACTTTAAAGGTGAAGATTCAGATTAGTTAATTTATTCATTTATATTTATAGGTCCACAAAAAATAAACACTTAGGCTGATTGTATGTCTATTGTTGCAGCTTCAAACAGTGGAAATTGATAACGGTGCAATGCACAAGAAGTTGAATGAACTGGTAAACAAAAAGGCTTGACAGGGAACTTTTATAGTTTGAGTTACAAATTTGATCATGGATATTACCTTGTGAAACATAAAAACCCTGGAGCTAACTTGCGACGTAGTTAGTAATTAGTCCTAATGTCTTTTCACTCAATAGTATGGAGATTGTAATGGCTTTAACACTTAGTAAGAAAGCCCAATTTGATTTATGTAGGAGCAAAGTACGGTGCCATCTCTAAGGAAAGCTCTCAAGGATGTTGCAATGGAAAAAGATGCTGCTGTTGTCGCACGCGTAATTATATATTCAATAAAGAAAACAAGATAAACTCAATCAAGAAAACAAGATAAAAGAGATACCACTTTGATCTCTTTTCCCTCATTTTCTTGTTATTTGTCGACTGGGACACATTTAGGGGGCCTTATGGGAAAATGTCAGGGTTTTGGACAAGCAATGCTTGAAGGCCATTTTGCAACAGTATGAGCCGGTAAAGATGATAATCGTTTATGGACTTGCAAACGACATTGTCGTTGGAGAAAGTGATGGTAGTGGGGGCACCTTTCATAGGAGACTAGAGATTTCGTAAGTCACTGGAGTCTTCAATGAAAGTTAACCCCACCGCCGTCAATATCTTTGAAGACAATGTTGTTTGCTAGTCCCCAAACGACCGTTCCATACTTCGGTTTTCAAGCTCTACTTGTGCATGGCCCTGACACTTTTTCCAGAAGCCCCCCCCCCCCTCAACGTGTCACAGTATGAATATGAAGAAGAAAAAGGACAAGAGATCAAAATGGAAGCTCTGATATTCGTGTATCTTGTTTTTAATCTTTCACGATACCAATTGTAGCTTACATATTCATGCAGGAGGACCTTTTAGCGCAGCTTCGTACCCTGAAGAAACGTCTTAAGGAAGCAGAAGATGAACAATATCGTGTATGGGAACTTTTATTTTACTAAAAAACTATAAGATTAAAGACCAATTTTTGTTTTCAAGATCTTATTGGCTATCTTGCTCTAGGCTGAGGAAGATGCAGCAGCATTGAGAGCTGAATTGAACTCAATTCAGCAACAATCAATGACTAACGCAGTTAGTACAATTTCATCTCTTGGGCCACCAGACCATCTCCAAATATTAGAAAAGGAGTTAGCTGGTTTAAAATTGGAACTACAGGCGAGTTATGATTGTGTTATTGACACTGTGCTCCTTTTATTTAGGACCTGTTTACTTTCCGTATTTTCATTTTCACCTTAGCTAATAAACATAATAGAATATACGTTTAAAATACTTCCCTCGCCACTTTCTTTTACAATTATTGCAAATAGATTTAGCATTTTAAGAATTTTTGAAAATGCCAAAGCACTGTTTTCATTGTTTCTGAAAATGCATTTTCCCTAGTTATCCTTCTACCTTCTCTCTATCACAATTATTCACTACATGGGTCTTCCATCTCCTTGTTAGGAAATTTAAAACGAACACAAGTTTTAGAAAATGAAAACTGAAAACAATATTTTTAAGTAAACAGACCCTTAATTTCTTATTCTGTTTGTCTAACGGTGATTATAATCTACAGCGAGAGTCGCTGTTGAGGCACCAGGGGCAAGAACAATTAGCTAAAGAGCAAAGCCGCATTGCATCACTGATGTCTGAAAAGCAGGAGTTGGAAGAAAAACTAAACTCTGTGTCAAGAGAGGCTGCAGGTTCTGCTCATAAATACTTCTAATATTCCATATTAAATTTGTAATGGCTTAATGAAACAAAGCATGCTAGCTATTAGTTATGTAAGCAGCGGCTCTTTTTGGATGCTTTATACCATCCTGAGATTTCAAATGATTTGGCCAGGAGATCAAGTTCTTTATTGGTGGAAGCATTCTACTTTTTAGACTAGTAAATGATGATTATTAGAAGCGTTGGCGGGATTTCAACAATCCGCCATGTCCATTTTACACGTGATGGAGGCTTATATGGCGGCCAAAAATAGCGAATTTTGGCCTCTCCGCCATAAACCACCATCTGCCATCGACAACATTGATTATTACTACCACCATGTTCTTGTTAAGAAATACATGCCTTATACTTACTAGGAGTGGTCCCTGGTACTGACTTCAGCTAATGTAGATTCACATCTACCTATAGACTTGTGCCATGGAATCTTCGTGATACTTAGAGTACCTATTCTCTACTATGGATATCTATGAACTTAATATTTGATTTGATATTCCTTCTTGTTGTATTGGTGCACTATAACTTGGAATTGACCCTATGTTATGCACATGCAGAAGTCTCAGACAAAGCAACTCACAAGGCATTTTCTCTGGTGAGAAAAACTTCTTTGATTCAGTTAATTTTCAATTTTTGGCATCTGTTTGCTGATCAATTATGCCAAGAAATTTAAATTACTGTTTCATTTAAATCACTGGTTAGGTATTAGCAAACCAACCCCTCTGACTCCTCACTCTTGAATGTGAGGATTCCTTCTTAATCTACTCTCCTTTTCAATGTGCAACATGACTTGGAAGATTGAATTTTATTGGTCGTATGGTCGAGGGGGAGATCTCATTCAATCTTCTTGAAGGATATAGTAATCACCAAACTTTTTGGACTAGATTGTAGATGAGCTGCATATTCTTTTACAGCCTTCCCATATTTTTTATCTTTCAAGCAAGTCTGAATTATTTTCAATCATTATTTCAAGCTCTTTATGTACTACCACTACCACCTCAAACATAACTGTAGTATTTATGTTATCTATCATGGGTGTTTGGGCAGCTGATGATGAATTCCCTAGTGTTACCCCCGTCTCCATTTCCATTCTAGTATGTTTTTGTTTAATGGTCAAACTTTTGCTGAATCTCAGGAAGACAAACAGAAACTTGATAAGCAGTTACATGATATGGCGTTAGTTGTAGAGAGGCTGGAAAGCAGTAGGCAGAAACTTCTAATGGAGGTGAACTCTTCCTTTCTATATTTTACTTTGTACTTTGCTGTGTATATTCCACCTGATAGAGTGGTTAGTTTGTCATCCTGTTGGCAGATTGATTCGCAATCTACAGAAATAGAGAGGCTTTTTGAGGAAAATTCTAATCTCTCAAATTCATATCAAGAGGCAATTGGTGCAGCAGCAAGATGGGAAAACCAGGTAACAATTAATATCATCAGGAGTCTGACTAAATGTTATTTATGGTTACTGGTTTAAGGGTCTCGTCTATGTGACCATGGTTTAATATTTTATCTGACTTGTCTTCTAAATAGGGAAATCCTTCCCTATTTCTTTGTAGAAAAATAGTGATTCCTATCATTTTTTGGAGTCAATGATCAAGAATCTCTGCATCTTTTGACTAATGAAATTCAGTGAACAAATTCCGACTAAATTTTTTAATAATGCGGTAGATTTATCTGAGAGTTTTAGTTCAAAGGCTCTTAATTAAATAAATGAAATCTAGGATAAATACTGTTGTACTAAATAATTCATTTCCCGAGCCAGGGATGAATATTCTTTTATGTCTTCCAAAATCTTGCCTCACTTGACAAAGTAATACACTGGTCAATATGACACCCTCTTTTTGGTTCTATTAGTGTGCCAGTCACATATATTATTATGGCTAGCTGGTGAAGCAATTTTATATAGAGTCTTGCATTGCGTGGTGGTTTTCTCATGCATGTGTATTTTTTCCTGCATTCTATTTTGGCTAAGACTGGTGTGGTTGTTATATAAATTTTAGTGTGAACAATTTTTATCTATTTATGCTGTGTTAAGATCTTTGTGTAAGGTGAATACATTATGACGAACGTGATGGTTCCAGACAGAAAAGAATTTGGCTTCTTACTATTACTGTGTTGACTGGTGGTTCTGCAGGTGATGGATTGTCTTAAGCAAAATGAAGAGCTGCGTGGGATTCTAGAAAATTTGCGAATGGAACAGGCCAAGGGCTTACCAGACTCCTTTAAGAATGGGGTGCATGAGATTGGTTCCTCAATATCAACAGGAGAGGTGGCATCTCTGAAGGTTGTTATAATTTATACTTACCCTACTCATAATGTACCTGTTCTTCCTTGTTAACTCATGTTCCCTTGTTGGGTCTTCTTGGGTCAAAAGTTTACTCTAAAATACCCTTAACAGTGAATGTAGCATGAAAATCCTAAAATACCCTTAAAAATACCCGTTTTAGTGGATGACAGGGCCATCCTTTGTATTTTGCACTGTAAAAATGAGATTTGTCTCCTTTAAAGTGAGCAACTCACTCTAGAGAATAAAGTGAAATATCAACTATTGATTAACAAATCAAAGGTAGATAGTAGGTACATCATAACAAATCATGACTTTTGTTATAATAACAATACTTGATTTTTCCACTTTACACTTTACTCACTTTAGAGGATCTAAATTCGTAAAATTAATTGTCAAACTAAGATTTTCTGATTTTTCTTATGAGAAACTTCAGGAATTGTGTTTGATTGAGGTTCCTTCTGTTCTCAAAACTTTGACAACTTGTCATTGGTTTCTGTTCCTTATTCTTCACCCGTTTGCTTGTTTGGCAGGGCCAACTTGTGAAGGAACTGAGCAGAGCGGAGGCACTATCAGCAGAAGTCATGCAGCTCTCTGCACAACTTGAACAAGTCAAACAAGCATATGATGGTCTCGCACGCTTGTAAGACCCTTTCTGTTTTTTCGCTGTATCAAGCACATATCATTTATTCACTCTGGCCTTAAGTTTCTTGTATCGGGTGCTCCTTTGTTAATGTGATCCACAATATTGCAGTTATAGGCCAGTGCTGCGCAACATTGAAAGCGGCCTCGTAAAAATGAAGCAAGACAACTCATTGTCTGTAAGATAATGGCAATGAGCAGGTTCATGATGACACTCTGGTTGTGATTGTGAAGCTCTAACTTAATGACATGAATTTCCAAGGTAAACAGAATTTTTTGTACCAATGTTCCATATCAGTTTCATAAAAATGAAGCAGAATGGTTCAGTTACTGGTGGTGATGGAAATGACAGCTCTCTGGCAATACCCAGCATGAGAAACCCTATATTATACTGAGACATGAATTTGTAAGATGTATCATTCTTTATACCATACTTAATATGTAAAGAACAAACACTATCAATTTGGGGAGTATATTTTGATGATAGTTTTGTATAAACCAAACTTAGATCGAAAGTGTTGTAACAAAACAATTTTTTCTGGTTGATGTGTCTCCTTGTTGTAGGGCACATAACAAAGTTGTCTTTTGTGGTTTGATTTTTGAGGAATTACCTCCTAGTTTGATATCAGGAAATGTTCAAATGAGAGAGATAAAAAATCAAATGACAATGAGGCCACTCTTTCCCTCGCATCATCTTGGTGTATAAATTTCTTTCATTTGATTTACGGGACAAGTGACACTTTACACAAAAATATTTTCGGCAGGATTATTGCGTACCTTAGATAGCTCACATAGCTGTTTTTGGTATTTACGGACATTGTTTCAAATTATCCTTCAGAAAAGTGTAATCATAAACCTCTAGAGTGCATAAGAAATCATATAAAGTGAAGCCTCTGTATGGTGTTTCATGGGTTGTCTAAAATGCTTTACACTCTGTTAACTTGAATATATCAAACAGCCTTATTTCATAGGTACATTCCAGATATAAACAGGGTGTTTAACACTACAGTCCAATACTAACAAACAGAAAGTGAGCAATTCGTATAGAACCAACTGTCCTCAATCATGAAATTTGCTGACCCCTTCAATAATTTTAAAGCAAGACATGATTCGTGATTCCAATCTTCAATGGCATCGGTGTTTATTTATTCTGGTTCACATGAATTAAAAAATTCACCAGAATTTTTTTTACCTACCTCGTTCTAAACTGTTGTGGAATCTCTTAAAAAACTTTTGGACGGACAAAGGAAAAGAATAACCTCAAAAGCAATAATTAGGTTATTTTAGTTTAGATAATAAAAGTATATCTACATTTTACTTTAGTTAAAGTGTATAGTAATTTCATCCTTTATTTTGTGAACTTTACCCTTAATCAATAATAACAGATGATTAATAAAAAATAATAATAACAAAAGAATAAAGGCCTAATCAATCAATAAATAATAATAACAAATGAATAAAGGCCTAATCAATCAATGCCAGGTGATTACTATTCCATTATGAAAAGCAAAACCATAAAACAATTATAGGACCTAAGTGACCAGTCATGCTTATTAGCCATGATGGTTATTATTATAAAAGAGACAGACGAGGTAAGCTAGCAGTGTGTCCTATTTTCTTTTCTTTTCCTCCAACCATGAAAATCAAAAGCATATGTTTCTGCCTAAGAGGGCGCAAGAGTAAGGAAAACGAAGTGGAAGATTTAGAGAAACTCTCCAATGACAAGACTAGTCACCAGGGAAAAAATGAAGGGTATCCTTCCACAACAACACATGCTGGTGATGGTGCTGACAACAATGTTCATGGAGGCAGCACCATTGGTAGCAACGATGCAGGAGTAGTTGCTTCTGCAGTGGTTACTGCAGCTCATGAGTCTTTGATGAGTCAAGATGGAAGTGGTCATGGTCATGCTCATCATGAAGGTGGATCTGGTGAAGGGTAGCACTCATACATCATACATGCACGAGCAAGTTTTTATTTTCTAAGCTACTACTACAAAATGACTTGGTTTGCAATAAAAAAATTCTTTGTAATTTTCTTCTCATCGACCTTGCTTTGCTAGCTTATAAATAAAGCTTTGATTGCTTCTTATGGTCCTGTATGGAGTTTTTTATTTTTTCATTTTAATTTTTATGTTGAGACTATAAATCATCAACATAAATAATATGACATATAAACGAGATATATACGATACACATAGATAAAACTCAGGTTCATGTTTTTAGGTCTTGATGCACAATTCATTTTGATATCATATTCATGTGAGGAATACTTGGTTCAATTATTTGTTTGGTCAAAATAATATTTTGTTATCATTAAATTGGATTGGCCAAGTGGGAAGGCTACTAAAGCCTCTACTTTAGGCTTCTCATTTTTTTTTTTTTAAGCCCATGGTTCAAAAATGAAATCACTAAGAGTGGAACTCGTGATACTAGGAGTTGAAATACAAAATAATTTAGATATTGTAAACTCCTTGATCAAAAAACTCATTTTAAAATTTATTTTGGTTCTATACATAAGTTGGATGGACTCTGCTATTTTAAATTATTTTTAATCCTATACATGTTTACCATTAAATTAAATTATCCATTTATTATTCAACAAATTTTGTCTTACAGGAGCTTGTTTGTGTGTTTTGATATATAATTTAACAAAAAAGTTGCAAAAAAAATGTTGTTTCCTTAAATTATTTCAAACCACTTATAGATAAATTATAACGTTTGTAGTCTAATTGATTAAAATATTTCCAAAATTATTAGAGTTTAGTGGAAGTAATTGGTACGCAGAATATACAAATGTCGTAAATATCGAGATACCGAATTCGATTATGCTCATTAAAAAATCTTTCCTAAAAAATTGCATTAACTTTGGTTCATAGTCACACAAATACTTCAAATATCTTATTTTAAATGTCCTCTTGAGGACATTAAAATGAGTATTTTGGCAAATAAAGTCTTAATCATTGAAAGGAGACAAATGTAAATCTATTTGTGAATGTTCAATGAGCCAACAAATTTTCTTTATTTTTGACTCAAGCATCTTCCTCCCTCTTTAAATTATTTTAGCAAAAAAAAAAAGTGTTAATGACATTCCTTAATAAATTTTATTTATTAAAAATACTATATTTACTGCCTTAGTTATTTTAAATACCACAATTTTTAATATGATTTCCTTTTTAAATATGACAAGCAAATTAATAATTAGAAAAACCTTTATAATTAAAGTTACAACAAAAAACTATAACATCGAATCTTATGATTAGCTATTTAACACATTTATTCACCGTGTTTTTCACCAAATTCAAAAATAAAACAATTTTCGCAATCTTTTTATAAACTAAAATGTCGAACACGAACAAAGAAATCATGATTTATAACATTACTATTGACAATTAATTTGTGTTTTTGCGTAAAAACAAAAGGACTGATTAAAAACAACAACATTCAAATACCCAAAAAAAAACTTGAACTCACCTGTATTAATCTTTCTTCCTTTGTTTGTAGCCTAAGCCATCAAGTTTTTATTGTAGCCTAGAGACCTCTTAAAATATATAGGAGAATATTAACAAGTTCTCTCATTATTTTAGAAATCAAAAGAAATATTATATTGACGAATATTTAATTTATATTTTTAAAATAATTTCTTTTTTATAAAAAATTAATTAAAAAGTTTTTTTTTCTTTGTTGCTAATTCTTAAATCAATACTTTTAGAGCAAAATCTTTTAATATATTTATTATCTAAGCAATAATTTTTTAATATTTTGGGCTTTTATTTATTTATAGTTTAAAGCAAATAGGAGGAAATGAAAAATGGACAAGAAATGTGTTTGTTTGGAAGAATAGCAAGAGAAGAAGAAATGAAAGGATGAGGAAGCAGGTGGTAAAGACACGTGGGGGGTGTGGTGTTTATAATCGGATGCAAACCTATTTATATTCCTCTCTTTATTCTCTCTCTTTCTCCTCCGCCTCTTCTCTCTCTCTCTCTCTCTCTCTCTCTCATATCACATCCTTCTCCCCCCTCCATCCAATCGCAAACCCTAGAACCAGACTCAACTATCCCTCTCTCTTCTATTTCCCTTCCCAATCGCTCACAATAGGATAATACTCTGATTCACCCACACAATTTCGCTGAAATTCTCTTCATGGCGGCTTCAACCACAAGCCAGGTTTATATCGATGTAATCGAGGATGTCATGGTCAAGGTTCGTGACGAGTTCACCAACAACGGTGGTCCTGGAGAAGAAGTTCTCAGAGAGCTTCAAGCCGTAATTTCATCATTTCTTTCTTTTCTTCAATTTGTTAACGTGTTTTTTTTTTTTATACATAAATCTCATCATTTTAACATGCGTTGATTTAATTTGCAAGAAATTTTGTTTCTAGGTTTGATTATTGATTTAGGGTTTTGGATCCGATCAATTTTTCGTTTTTTAGGTTTATTTACCACAGTTGTTTAAGTCTTTAGTTTCTTGTTTTTGATAATTTGTTTAGATTTGGGAATCCAAGATGATTCAAGCTGGTGCAGTGCTTGGTCCAATTGAGAGGTCTAGTGGAGCTAATAAACCAACACCTGGTGGTCCAATTACTCCGGTTCATGATCTTAATGTTCCGTATGAGGGAACTGAGGAGTATGAAACTCCTACTGCTGAAATACTTTTTCCCCCTGTGAGTTTTAACTCAAACCACAGTTATTAGTTGAATGTGTTTATTGTTATAATGAATGGAAGTTATTGGATTGTTGATATGGGATTTGCAGACTCCGTTGCAAACTCCAATTCAAACTCCTTTACCTGGAACTGGGGATACCCCAACATATAACATTCCTACTGGACCAAGTGATTACCCTTCTTCTGGAAATGATACTACTGGTGGAAATGCTGATGTCAAAGGTGGAAGACCTGGTCCATACATGGTAAAGCTCATTCTTTTATCGTTTCATATATCGAGAAATTTTCACATGCCAAAATTATATGTTTTCCATGAGGCTGGATCTTCTCGTGCATGCATACAATTACAACAACAAAAATGAGGGTGGGAAGTGAAAGACAAAGATTAAGAGAGATAGAGAGAAATGAGAGTGCTGGGGGATGTAGAGGGAATTTGTTGGAGAGGATCCAAATCCATTTACTATCGAAATAATTTCTCAATTGCCTTTCTAAATTTGTGCGATCGATTTAAATTTATGTCTATTGTACAGTTGCTGAACTATTCTCTTTAGTTCGTGTTGTTTTTAATATGTGGATTGATATTGTACTTTAATTCTTTGCAGCAACCTCCTTCTCCTTGGATTAATCAGAGGCCTCCACTTGATGTCAATGTTGGTAAGTCTTGTAGAAATTCAGATCAAAGTTTAATAAAATGGATTTGCAGTAATGATGGATTGCATTACCGTAGCTTATGTGGAAGGACGGGAGGAAGCAGATAGAGGAGCTTCTAATCAACCTATGACACAGGTGAGCAAGTCATTGCGGGTTTATAGAAGACTTATTCTTCCCTGTTTTAAAAATTAGACAAGACCTCACGGTAGAGCTCTTTTTTGTTCCAACACATTTAATGGATATTTTGGTCTAGAATGTGAGGCCTGGATGGCTAAATTTAGGAGACAAAAACTATAGACTAAACCATTAAGAAGGAATTATATTTGAATATTTTGTCATTATTCGTGATTTTCAGTAAAACAATATTACACGAGTTGGTCTATTTCACCTTGTGAAGGAAGACTTATTGTTGTTGAGTCTAAACTTAAAGTCATGACAGTTAGATATTAATAGATGTTTGAATAAATTCCAGGACTTCTTCACAATGCCTGGTGGAAAGCGAAAACGCAATGATTTGCCTCCACAATATGATGGTGGATATATACCTCAGCAAGATGGATCTGGTGATGCTGCATCAGTCAATTTTGAAATTGAGGTGTGGAATATACCCTTTTTGCTCAGCATCAACTTTTTTTTAATAAAATATATATTTATATCAATTAGGTGATTGCATATTATTTGTAATTGTAGGTAGTTCTGTAAGTGTTAATAATCAAATTTATCATTTATACCATCATTGTTGGTTTTCTGGTTTAAGTGGGTGTTGATGTATTTATAAAGCAAGGGATTGCATATCACTTCGATGGATTTCATATGAGACAGGAAGGGGTGTGAAGGATGGTGGAGGCAGGTTTTGTCGTCTCTACAAAGTGTATATGGAGGTCATCGGAGCTTGACTTTTTTTTGGGATGGGAATTGTTGTGGGGTTAGGATAAGGTACGAGCATGCCGCATAGGGATGGCAGAATGTGGAGGCAGGTTTTTGTATCTATACAAAGTGTATGGGGGTCATCGTAGCTTGACTTTTTTTTGGGATGGGAATTGCTGTCGGTTTAGGACAAGGTAGGGGCATGCCGCATGAGGGATGGCAGAATGTGGAGCCATGTCTACCTAATTTGCATCTTGTAGTTTTAAACAATTGGTGTAGTTGATTAGTTGATGCAGAAAACTCTGAAATTCTTTCATGTGATGCTGGACAGCGACAGTTTTCCCCATAAATCATTAATGATTTCTTCAACCACTTCAAAGCTACAAGGCTCACTTGCCAAAGATGTACACACTTACAACAAAATGAAAGGGAGAACCTTTTCTCAAAACCAAATAAGAACTTGGGTGGCTAGCTTCTTTCCCAACCTGCCCCTGTGGGTTGTTCTATTGGCATTTTACATTACAAGAGGGGTCTGGTACAGAAACTAGCAATTTTGGTGCTAGCTTCTTTCCCAGCTCTGTTGTACATCATTGTGTTGATTTTTTGTAGTGCATGCATTGGTTTACTGAACTGTTGAAC
The DNA here is from genome assembly GCA_037974755.1 of Cicer yamashitae. Lineage (NCBI taxonomy): Eukaryota > Viridiplantae > Streptophyta > Magnoliopsida > Fabales > Fabaceae > Cicer > Cicer yamashitae. Next base: position 48,595,368 of record JBBPBQ010000003.1, read on the forward strand.
ACATCTTTTTAGGTCTGTGGAGGGGGCATCTCCATCAATTCACAACACACTAGTTTTAAAGGGAAAATGCCTGCAGATTTGGAGAGACTGGCTTCTAGGATTCCTCAACTTGATGGACCGATCCCTTATGAGGATGATGTGCTTTCTACTCCAAATGTGAGTATTATTTTTATCCACTTATGCCTATGCTTGTTTGAGCTTTTGTAGCAAAACAGTTTGCTATTTGTTCTTTCCCAACTCAGATTTGTATTTTTACTTTATTTACTTGTTCTAGTTCCCTGTTATCCCCCTTATTTTTTGGGAAAGAATGCATGCAACCCCAACTTTTAGTTATTTGTATATGACACATCGGCCTTGAATTTTGACAATTAGTAACCTCTGTTAATTTTGAAAGGGTTCTCAATAGCCACATTTTAATTTGTATTTAATGTGAATTTGATAAATAAATAAAAAATCGAACATATCTCTACAGATGTAGATCATTTTAGGAAGTACTAAACACTGACGGAAGTCGTTGTTTTGAGTGCTCCCACCCATAGGAATGCTTGTTTAGTTTGGTGTAAATACTGCTTCTTTTTCCTTGGTTCACCATTGTTGAAAACTGAACTACTGCAACTGTAGTTCTGAAAGAATATATAACTTTGTGAGTGATTTAATGGATTAAAATAAGTATTTCAAGTCATGTAAGATGTCGCATTTTAAATCCAAGATGGATATTGTAATATTTGTATACTTTGAAACCTGAATTAGTTGCATATTTCATCAACAGGTTAGCTTTGATATCTCAAAACTGAATGCTACTTTTGGTCCCTGAAATCTTTAGTTAATTTAATGGGCTTATATTTACAAAAAAAAATGAAACAAGGAGATTGAATGGTTTAATTCCAGCCTATTCTTTCTTCATGTGCTAATCTTTGAGTTTCAATTGCATTATGCTTCTTTTGAACTGTCCTCTCCATTAGTTTTGCATTCCATCATCTTACAGGGTTTTGTTTTACCATCTTGTTGCAGATATACAATTATGGTGGAGTGTACAGTGAAGACTACAACATTGCAAATACACCAGCTCCTCCTGGTAAATTGAGAACGTGATGTAAGATTCATGGCATATCATACATTTTTCTGATAACTGTTGCTTTTGCCCTACTTATTAGAAGTACCAGCAAGCACCCCTGCTCTCGTAGCTCAAAATGAGGTGGCAAATGAAGATGACGATGATGAGCCTCCACTAAATGAAAATGATGATGACGACATGGATGACTTGGACCAAGGAGATGATCAAAATACACATCATCTAGTTTTGGCCCAGTTTGACAAGGTAACAACCTCCTTCCACTTTCAGTTAATTACATGCCAAGCGATATAGTAATATAATATAGCTAATGGTTAGGGCTTGGATATTTATTTTGAGACTAATAGAGTTATCTTGTGAAAATTTAGGTGACACGTACCAAGAGCAGGTGGAAATGCACATTAAAGGATGGCATCATGCATATAAATAACAAGGATATTCTCTTCAATAAGGTTTGTTAATCATGAAGGAGAACAAATACTGATATTTTCTCATCCTAGTTTATGAAATTTTGAAGATTAATGATATTATACACTTCTGCAGGCGACAGGAGAATTTGACTTCTGATTTTGTCGGGGCCAGTGCTTTGGTGAAAGCATAATTCTGAGGTGTCAGAGTGTTTCGTGATATTTCTTTGATTGTAGTTATTATTAAGAGAGAGATTCAGGAAGAGAGAAATCCTTACACTTTCGAGACTGTTTTGATGTTTTGGCCTCTTGTGCATAAATGGATGGGCAATTTTTGGCCTTAACATGATGGTTAGATACTGGGCATTTCCTCAAGTCCATTTGTCAAGTATGTAGTTCCTTTAGTTCTGTATACTTGGACATTTTGGTTAATTTAAGAGCTGCACTGTATGATAATGATAGTTTAAATGCCTTGGTTTGAGTTTTCTTGTCTCTTGCTTAGCATTTGAACACGAAAAATGGGGTGACAACATTTACTTTGTTGGATTTTTTTCTAAGTTCCAACATAGTGATATTGATATATCGTAAACTTATGACGAGAATAGAGGAAAATTAAACTCTTCAGGATTAATGACCAGTATTGGTAGCTGCCTAGTTGATTTCTTCGTTATTCCTAGAAGGTGGTATACTTGTGGTTGGTCCGTGTGGGCTTCTGAATTGAGTTGAGAATAAGAACCCTAGTTTCTGTTTGCCCTTATTGGACCATTAAGCTGTCTTACTTTATAAATAATGCTTGTTGTATTGACTTATATATTTTTTTAACAATTATTAGTAATAGAACACTGAATCCAAGTAGAATGGTTTTTTGAAGTTTTACTTTGGTCTTTCTTGTGCTTAACTCTTGATTGTTCGATACTATTTCATTTTTAAAGCGCAGCACCTTGTCGAAATTTGTTTCATAGTACATGATCATTTGAGTCATTTCTTTACATCAAATACAGTTTTGTAAGGATAATTTATATTCAACTTAGTAAGACCATTGCTGTTAAATAAATATTATAATAAGCTTTTCAGAAGCAACCCCTTTTTTAACTAACCCTTTGTTTTCTTCCGAACAGTTATTATCGTCTCATTGTCTCAATCAGATAAGATATACCTTAATACTGCATGAGAAAAAAAGAAAGAAATAAAACAAGTAAAGGCCCATTAATATCATTTTATCAGCTTACAGATAGATGCGATAAGATTAGATTAGATTGTCATTATTTGATACCAATTATGCACTAATCATTTTAAGTTTTCATAACTCTAAAAGAAGCTATTTTCACCAACTTTTTTTTTGACTGTATTTTTTCACCAACCTTTAACGCTAATAAATTTTTTTTTTCCGGATTGGATTAAATGAAACAGGTTTCTAACATTTGAAATGAAAGGAATGTATCTTTGTTTGTAACTTAATAAAGCTATATAATTGTAATTAATTCAATTCAATGAAAGCAATGTATGGGGGAAGTATAGAAGTTCTTCCTCCTGTGGAAATTCAAATACTCCACAACTTGAAACAGAAAATTTTAATAACAACTAGAAAAAAATATATATATATATGAGGTGAATTCACTGGGCATGGTTGACAAAAACGCATTGCTTTTGAAAGAAACTACACAAAGAAGATGGGTCTGGAAATGAAGCAATTGCTGGATGTTCCCACCCTGCTGACCCTGGCGTGGAAGATGAACTCCCACTACCCTCATTTATAATATCATTACTATCATTATTCTGTGATTGAAGAGCTTGAATTGTAATATCTGCATACAATGGCTTTGCAGATAGAATGAGTGGTGATAACAATGGAATAGCCTTTGAAGAATAATCAAAAGGGTTAGAGGCTCTATCATTGATAACCATATCAATGTCAAGAGATGCTGGTGCATGCTTTTGTAGCCTTGTGAGTCCTCCTCTACTTCTCTTCAACAATAAACCACCTTTCCCCTCCATTAATTAATTAATAAATTAACTTGAATTGATAACAATTACTTATATGGGACTTATTACAATGTTCAACGTAATCAAGTTTTAAGAAGCTCTAATCTATCCTCCCTCTTATTATCTTGGTTAGGTAAAGGTACATATAAAACAATAATAATAATAATTTGAATTTCAGTAACCCCTGAAATTGTTTATCATGTCCAAATGTAGCTACTAGATTTAAAAGGAATGTGTCAAAAAGGGACAAAACAGAGCGTGTGGTAGACTTGACTTTCCTACGTTAACGGACATTAATCATAAGTTAACAGCAAAATTATCCTACGTTTGGATGGCTTATAGCTTTTCTAGGGAGGATATCTCCCTAATAATCTTTATTCCCTCATATTCAAAGTCATGGTTTTTAGTTCATTCAATATAATATTTTACTATTCTTCAATGTTTACTGTTAATAAGACCGAAAGTTTTCAAGTAATCCTATTTATACACTATTTGCTTTTGGGATGGTAACAAATGTTTCAACTAAAATTGAGCTGTCTTGCCAACGTTTTTACTTGATTTTTATATTTTTGTTTTTCTATTGCTAATCCACATTAACTATTTTTAGTTGGATCGAGACATTTTCATTTATATTTTACATTAATTAATACTTAAATATGTATAATTATTTGCTAAGATACTGATTTAGCTTGGGGTTTGTATTTCAATTCCTATAATATAAAGAGCATCACTTATCCTATTTCAAGTAGCTCTTATTCCCTATTCTTTATCATATTATGTTGTGTCCTACGATGATGGTCCACCATGCAACCTTAAACTAATCAGTTTCACTGTTAAAGATTCACTTTTTTTAAAAAACAAATGTCACCATTAAGATTGTACCTTATGTTTTACACCCAATGGTGATACTTTACCTATAGCCAAATATGTAAAAGTTGCAAATTTCAAAGTAGTTAGTGTTAGAATTTTAATAGAAATCATGATAGAGATAAAATATTTAAATTGAAAGGAAATGATCCAAGATTCTTCGATGCAAATGATTTAATACGGACCACTATCATTGGATATATTTTGTTTTTTCCTTTGTCTATTATCGTTTTTAATGATTGTCCTAATTTGGTAATGGTGTTTAAGGAAATAATCTTCGAAGAGTGCTAATTATTTTTACAGTATGACTGAACGCTGTTAGCTTGTAAGAAAAAATATGTTTTTTTTGTTATTAATTTTTGCATCGATGCTTCTAAAAAAATATCCAAACAACGCACAATACAATAAGTTTACTCGATAGAAGCTTCTGCAGAAAGAAGATCACCAACAAAAAGAAGATGAAAAATTTGGAGCTTATACTTGCCTTCACATATTGATTTTCAATATTTAACTTCAATCTAAAATAATATAAAAAAAGTCTTTCCATAAAAATAACAAAGAGATAGGCTGAAAGAGGGCCCCCTCCTACCTAATACTACTAGAGGGTTTGATTTTGCAATTTGACTAGATATTACTTAATTCTTGAAATTTACTTATCTCTTATAGTGCAAGGAATAATAAGAGAAACTAACTCATCGTTTTTCACACAGTTCACTAAAAATATTTATTTGTGAGATTAATTTTTATGCATATGCAAATCTTTTCTACATATGCATACAATCAAGTCACACCATAATATCACTTTTTTAGGTTATTTTTAAAATATTTTCACAAAAAGAGTGTAACAATTTGATTAAATGCATGAGTAGAAAAATTTACAAGGTAAGTATAGACAAATTAAATCCTTTGTTATATGTCCTGTATTTGTTCTTTGAAATGTTTTATGATTATCTTCAACTTACAATTTATATTTTGAACTATAACTTGTGAGTTATATACAGGATGCGATGTTTGGTTTTTATTCATTAAAGTGTACATTTAACACTATCTCCATATAATTGGTTTAAGCCTCCATTTTTTCGCCACTACTTTGACTTTGTATGGTTACCAATATTTTGATCGGTCAAACACCCATTTTGCATGTTTTCGACGAAAATTTCATCGTACCAAATAACATTTTTAGAAATTTATGAGTAAAAAAATCATTTTAGAAATTTAAAATAAATACAATTATTCTTATATTAATTGTATATCTTTATTATCTAATAATTAAATAAGAGAGTGAATTCAAAAAATGTAATGTAATAAATTGAAGAGATCAGAGAAAGAAAAAAAAAACTCTTATATATGACAACAATATATGAATTATAAAAAGAAAATTTTGGTATTTAATAATTTAGGTATATTTGTTATAGATTTTTAAAGAATGCATAAACTATTTTAATAGTAGGTAACATTCACATATAAAATATTTGAAAAATATTGTTTATTCTCTTAAGCAATATTTTTCACATTTCTAACAACATTTTTAACTGTTATTGAAAAGTAAAAGTATTGTAGTGAATGAAAATCACAATTAAAAAAAAAGTCAGTTATCAAAAATATTTTTTATGAAGAAATATTAAAAATAATTTCTAATTCAAAATAATTTATAAATAAGTTTTAGATTTTTTTTTTCTTTCAAAAAATGACTATCTTTTAAAATAAATTATAACCAAAGAGCTCATAAGAATAGTGTTTTTAGACAAGTGCACACACTACATAGTTAATATATTGCATACAAATTAAATTTTACACAATGTTGGAAGTGAACTTTTTAGTCTAATTATTGGGCACATATACACAAAAGGCCAAAAATACATACTTACATATACAAGAATACAAATGGTCATATACAAAAAATATTGTAGAAAGTACATATATATTGCAAGGACATTTAATTTGTCTGAAGAATTTTCCCATGGTTCTCAGTTTCCTGACCAACTGCAAAATGTGGAACAACGATCACATCAATTATTGTCTTTCTGTAAGCAAAGTCGTTTGTTATGAAAAAAAAATGGTATAGTGTCAAACAAATACATCGTAGTATTAGGATTATATATTATTTGGACGCAAAAGGTTTGACATCGTATATCAGACATATAAAATACATTATGATTTAGTGTTTTTTTCTCATCGGAGGAGGAGAGAGAAAATATTAATAAAAAAGATCATATTAACAAGTGCTTTAAAGACATTTGTTAAAAATATAGAAGTAAAAGTTTTATATTAAAAAAAAACAAATTTTGAATTTTTAAAGATTGAATACACTTTCAATATAAAATTTATATCTTTAGATGTTTAACAAGTGTTCCAAAAAAGATTTGTTAACATTTCGCTAATAAAACAATCAAAATTATATGATTACAAGGTGTTTGATGTGGGAATTTGTATCCAAAAATCATTTATCTAATAGGACATAGTAGAAACAATGTTTAAGAAAACTATGTGGTTTAATTTAATTACCTTCTTGAGTAGTGTTGCTTAATTGTGGGGTAACACGTTTATTAACAACATATTTTTGTTGCCGTTGTTCTTCATTCCTAAGCAAAGAATTTACAGCTCCTTTAACCCTATCAATCACACTACCATTATTATTAGTAGGAGATCTCCTAGGACTCATTAAAGCTTGAGAACGATATGCACTTTTTTCATTCATTGAATAAGCTCTTTTGGGACTAGTATTAATATTGTTGTTCCTACTTAGTGTAGGAAATGATGATGGTGATGAATTTTGCATCATTGGTGAACTTAATGGAGCAATAGGGGTTGTAGAAACAACATTAGAGGATTTGGAGGATGCAGCTTGAGATGCATATGATGACCCTTCAATATTTGTTGGTGTGAGTTTTTCAGTTATTGTTGTCACGTTTGGATTTGGATTAGTAGTAATTGTTGAAAGTTGAGGATTTGTTGAGGACTTGACAGGAGTAAGTGCATTTTCTTGATCTTCTTGTTGTTCTCCTGATTTTGCTGTTCTTAAAACACGTTTCTCAGATATTACTGGATTTGCTCTTGGATGTTGTCTTGCATTTTCTTTGTATTCATCAGGTGCTAGCTCTGATTCATATACTGAAAATCATGGAATATATGCATGTTCATATTAGTTATATTATGTAGAATAAGAAAGGAAAAAATCTAGACGAAAATGAATAAATTTAAAATTAAGATTTTAAATTACAGTTGCAGTTGCTTTGTGATAATTGTTATCATAAAATTAATGTCAATTATGACATGTGATTGTGATTGCATTAAGGATATGATTGCACTTAGCTTTTTAAAATCTTATCAATTAAAACTGATGTAATTGTAATTGTGGTCGCAATATTAAATTTTTTTTTTATGAAATGTAATCATAATTGCAATTGCGACCATTATTTAAAATATAACTAGGAATTGAATAATATTTATGTTTATTACTTGGAGCTCCGAGGTATTCAGCATCTTCTTCTTCTCCTTCTTCGTCTTCTAAGCGAACGCCCCAAGATGGAGTGAGGTTATCGTCGTCCTGTCTTTTCCGGCTGAGACTGAGGCTGTTGCGCAATACTAATTTTCTAGCCTTTTCCTTCACTTTGGTGAGAACTGATTTTCTCTGATAGAGGCCATGATCTTCTTCAGGATCATTGTGCATCATTCTCTCAAAGTAAGGAGAGGAAGGGGAAGAAGAGCTAGGAGAGTAGATTGGTGACATCCTAGAGGATTCCCCTCCTGCACATGGAAACATATATATAAATTAATATGATTTTTGTATAAGGACAAAACTTAGATAAATTAATATGATAATTGTCTAAGGTTAATTAACAAAGGATTACCTCGGAGGAATTGTTCCACGGTAGCAACGGAAGGATTTCTTGTTGTAGTATCAACATGTTTGAATGTGCGTTCAGTTTGAGGCATTTTTGTGTGACTAAATTGCAATGTGCTTCAACTTTTGAAATAACCATGCTTTTATATTTATGATTTCTATGGTTAATAATAAAAGGGTATAAATTAAACACAAAATCAACCGTGGTTGGGAAATTGATTCCGAGGTTCTAGCATTGTGCAATGATCTATAGTGCTAAATAGCATGAAGATACATTTGTGGACTCATTTTTTGCACGTGGAAATTCACAATTTTTTAGATACTAAACCTCGCAAATAAGTACTTGACCTTAAATAGTGATTTGACCAAGCAAAAATAAGATTTTTTTTTAATAGACAGTAAGTGTATAAATTCGTTAGCTAATTTTACAGAATCATTGCAAATTATGTTCTACGCTCAATTCAGCATAACAGTTGACATTTAAAAAAAAAATTATATGAACTATTTAAATTATAGGTTAAATATTCTTTTGGTCATTTATCTTTATCAGATTTCGTTTTGATTTTTTAATTATTTTTCGTTCCGATTTAGTTATGTAATTATAGTTTTCTTGTTACTTTGGTTATTTTTCGTTACTTTTAATGAAAAAACGTTAACTTGAACATACATATTATCTTTGACTTGTGATTAAGCTAAATGAGTCATCTATAATTAAAATTAAGGTTTTCATACACTCCTCCTTTCTCTTCACTCTTCTTCTTCTTCACAAAATTGTAAAATAAAATGAAACTACTAATTTAACTTTTAAACTATAATTAATAGTTGTATTATTTGTTGGGCTTTTTGTTTACTTTTTTAAAAAATATTTACATATAAAAATAGTGAATTGACTATTGTTTAGAAAATTCGAGTAAAAATTCTTATTCAAACAATTATTAATCATATTTTATTAAACTATGAAATTTGAACACTCGAAGTATCTATTTCAGATACCAATACTCTTGAGATACATATCTTAAAAGTATCTTAATATTTTTAACTGCTTTTAAAAAATATATTACTGGTTTGAGATACTTCTAAGATAGATAGATATCCTATTAGTCTCTGAATTTCTTTATTCTCTTTTTAAAAAAATGTAATACGAAGATACATTTGAGATGTTTTATGGATACATATTCATTTAATTTGCGATATAGACAAGACAGATCATTACATATTTAAAGCTATTTATTTATAGATTTTTGGCATATTTTTTAAAGATTATATACATATTTTACACATTTTGAAAACAAAAAGCACTCTCTCCCACTTAAACAAAGAGAAGCACCGATTAATGTCCTTTTTTATCTTTATTGTTATAACTTCTACAACGACTTTAATTAAGTTGGGTCGTATTTTGAATTTAAAAAAATTTATGTATTCACGTCATATTCACATATGTGTCTGTAAATGTATCTAAACTCTTTAAATAATTATTTTTCAAACAAATTTTAAATTATTAAAATATCATTTCCATAAAAACCTTAAGATCTGTTTGATTCACAATATAGAAAGAAACGTGATATGATATAAAGTTAGATAAATATAATATAGTATATGATAAAATAGTGACAAGATAAGCATTATTATAGTTTGCGTTTGATATACACATAATAACCAATATGATAACATTTTATTCCGTCATGTATTTGATACACATCTCATCATGATATAATATAATATATATTATGTTTAAATAAGAAAATTACCGTCGTGAATAATTACGTATTAATTTTTTTTTAAATTAACTTATTATATTTTAAAAATTATAAATTAACAAAAGAAAATTAAATGAGTTATGAAATAATTTTATATTAAAAATATCTATTGACACTAATAAATAAACAATTTAAATTTTAAAAACAAAATCATGAGTAACCAAATAATTATATTTTATTTGTTAGAATGAAAATAAATATATTATATATATTAGATGTAAATGGCAAGGTATACCTTGTAAACAAATTATATTTATTTTAAAATTTCAATTAACTTTCATATTTTTATAATTGTGAATACTAATTTATTAAATTATACAAAAAAACAAAACTACCCTTGTGTAAAATCATAAACATTTTTATTAATATTTTATTTTTAAGTTTAATATCAAATTCTATTAATTATTTTTCTATTTGATTAGATTTATATTTTTATATTTTAGATTATATTTTATAAATTATTTTTGTATTTATATTTTATTATATTTTAAATTATATTTTATAAGGTTAATTGAGTAAACTACTCTTCTTATCATATCCTGCTGATTTCTAACTCAACTCATACTAATGATAAAAATTTCAACTAAAAAGATCGGATAGGATATAATTATAGATTAACTTATTATATCTTGTTGGTTCATCAAATACTGAATTCAGACATAATATGACAACTTATTCATATTTTATCTTTTATCTTGTCCATCAAATAGGGTATAAAAAAAAAACAAAAAAACAATAGCTGCTAGCAAATGGTGACTTAATTTGTAGCTTTGTTATTTAAATGGATTGAGTTTAATCTCCTTTAATCTATACTATATAATAAAAGAAATATCAAATTTTAATGTTGTTTTTCTTTCAATTTTAGCTTTCATTTAAATTATGTTGTTTACAATTTAATCCTTTTTTATGTAATTAATTAAATAATTGATTTTTTTAAATATCAATACCTT
>JBBPBQ010000003.1:48611427-48649114 GCA_037974755.1 Cicer yamashitae
AAAAAAAAAAAAAAAAAAAAAAAAAAAAAAACCAAATTCTTGATCAACAACATATAACAAAACAACTTATATGACAAATATTTATGATCTATTGAAAAACAACAAGCATTTACCTTTTTTAACTGAATGGAACTATGCCTATCCTTGATATAAGCCTAATAGTTAATTACATTTTGAGTAAAATATTTGTACTATAGAGTGAGTAATGTGAATTAGAGAATAAAGTGAATAATACGAACTATTGATAATTAAATCAATAGTTGATTTTTGGAATGTATCAGTTGTGATAAAAAGAGTGTTAATAAAAAATCTAGGGGTATTTCTAGATATATTACTGAAAAGATTCAACACAATACGCCTAGTCGATTGGAATTGAGAATATTTTGTCACTTTTGTTGCAAACATTATATGTACAATTAATTATGTGTGGTTATAATATCAACAATTGATTTGATTCCTCTAAAGTGAACAAATGATTTTACAAAATAAAGTGAATAATATTAACTATTGATGATCAAATAATAGTTAATATTATGTGCACATGCATGAACAATCATGAATAATTATAATATCAACCATTGATTTATCCAATTTACCAATTTTTCAATTTAGATGAGTCAAATTCATCAATAATTGACTTATTCATCTTACCAATTTATGACTTTAGATAAACTAAAATTTTGAGTAAACGCCTAAATTTAACGGATTTAGATTCTCTTAATTAAGTAAAGTATAAAGTGAAAAATAAAAATTGTTATTATAACTAATAAATTATGATTGATTATGATGTACCTATAACATATACTTTTAATTTGTTATTCAATTGTCGATATTAATCATTTTACTTTATAAAGTGACTATTCAGTTTAGAGGAACAAGATCAAAATTTAACAGATACATTTATATGTTCATATGAGATTAGTAAAAAGAAAGGAAATATAATAAACTCGTCTTACACTAACTTTCAATAAAAATAAAGGAAGTGATAGTTATTTATGTCTATATAACAAGATGAGTTGTGATTGAGTAGTAGTGTAATATAGTTTTATACCATTAGTGTATAATCATTAAACTCTAAAAAAAAATACTAATTTGTGATACTGAAATAAATTTTTATCCACATTTTAGGTCATATTTGAGACTATTTGAATTTATTTAGAAAAATGCTAAACATGTATTGTTATGCAGCACCTTGATTGGTTATTCCACTGTTCGCGATACTTTTGGAAAAAATATTTCGCTATATATATAGCTAAGTTTTAAAATATTAAATTGATAGTTTTATTTCATAAATACCAAATATTTCTCCACCATTTTTAAAATTGAAAAAACAAATTAGTCTAAAATGAAATGCAATGGAAGTGTAGTATATACTCAATAAATGAATGCAAGTATATGAAAATCATGGTATAAGTTCATTAAAGATGCACATGTTTTTACTCAATAGTCACAGTCGTCAAAGGGTATTATTATGAATGAACCAACGCGGGAACAGTTTTAACGTTTAATATCGTTTACTTGAAATTGAAATTGCATTTGATTTTGATTTTGGGAAGGAAAACCCATCAAAAACCCTTCTTTTCTCTTTCTCTCTCTAATATCTCTTTCTCTCTCTAGTTTTCTCCCTCCCAACCGTCAACAACTATGTCTTCCCTCGTTCCCTCCAACAACAACATCGGCACCGTCTTATCCGGCCGTAGAAACAAGAACAAACCCCTTCCTCCCACCAAATGTATTTCCTCTCACTCCCAACCCTCTCGTCGCCGCCGTGTCTTCAAAACCCTCTCCACCACTCTCGCGGTTTCGTCTGCAACTTCCCTAATCCTCCGTTGTAAACCGATCATTCTCAATGGACATGGCGGTGGGAGTTTTGGTGGAAGTAATTCTGGCGGCGGTAGTGGTGGTGGAGGATGGTGGTTTGGAAATGGTGATGGAAATGGAGGATTCTGGTCTCGATTTTTTACTCCGGCAACCGCCATTGCCGATGAATCTCAATCTGAGGAGTTTGATTCTCATGGTATGCCGGCCAATATGACGATTCAATTGAACAAACTTAGCGGTTTCAAAAAGTACAAAATTTCGGATATTGTGTTTTTCGATAGGAATCGAAAAACGAAAGTGAGTTCCGATGATTCGTTTAACGAGATGATTACTATTCGTCCCGGTGGAGTATACACTAGGGCACAACTTCAGAAGGAATTGGAGAGTCTATCAGGAAGTGGAATGTTTGAAAAAGTTGATTTTGAAGGAAAAACTAATCCTGATGGAACAGTTGGAATCACTGTTTCATTCAGTGAAAGTACTTGGGAATCTGCTGAACAATTTCGTTGCATAAACGTTGGCTTAATGCCGCAGACGAAACCCGTTGAATTGGATCATGATATGACTGAGAAGGAGAGGATGAAATACTATTTGAGTCAAGAGAGAGAATATAAAAGGAGAATGGAGAAGGCAAGGCCTTGCATTTTACCTAAGACAGTGCATGTTGAGATTATGGATATGTTGAAGCAACACAAGACTTTGAGTGCTAGGTTGTTGCAGAAGATAAGAGATAGAGTTCAGAAATGGTATCATGATGAAGGATATGCTTGTGCTCAAGTGGTTAATTTTGGAAATCTTAATACCAAAGAGGTTGTTTGTGAGGTTGTTGAAGGAGATATCAGTCAATTGTCTGTTCAGTTTTTGGATAAGCTTGGCAATGTTGTTGAAGGCAATACTCAAGTCCCTGTCATATATAGAGAGCTTCCCCAAGAGGTATAACATATACACTGCATAGTTATGTAATATGTTTTGTTATCTTTATATTTGGGAGATTCCTAGGCTTCATTTTGTCGTCAATTTATAGGGTTATCAATTCTTGTTATATGATGCATAATTGATATTTCTAGTATGTTTAGTTGCTATTAATTTCAATGTTTATTGTCGTGTTTTGGATATGAGTTGTATTGCTATTATTATGCTTTGTGAATTTTTTTGGTTTTGATTAGGCTCGTTGATTATTGTTACTCACTTGATGGATGTTTGTATTTAATTAACAGCTACGCCCGGGTAAAACTTTTAATATTGAAGCAGGGAAGCAAGCTTTAAGAAACATAAATTCCCTTGCTTTGTTTTCGAATATTGAGGTTAATCCACGGCCTGATGAGAATAGTGAGGGAGCCATAATTGTTGAAATTAAGGTAAAAGAGATGGAACAGAAGACGGCTGAAGTCAGTACTGAATGGAGTATTGTCCCTGGACGAAATGGGCATCCAACTTTGGTATTTCTATCAAATTGAACATCGATTTTCTTCAACAAATGAGGGATTTTGTCTGCTCAATTAATTTGGTGGCTTGCTGTTTAATTTTTGTGCAGGCCTCACTTCAACCTGGTGGAACTGTTAATTTTGAGCATCGGAATCTACAAGGACTGAATAGATCTGTTAGTGGTTCTATAACGACCAGCAACTTCTTCAACCCTCAGGTACTCTAGTCTTAAGCTAGTCTGTTGACTTTCTTCGTTTTATTCTGCAAATAGTATGTGTTTCCTCCTTATTGGTATTGGTATCAGAAAATGTGCTTTCATGTTTTTCCTTAGGATGATCTTGCATTTAAGCTAGAATATGCCCATCCATATTTGGATGGTGTAGATAATTCACGGGACCGTACTCTCCGTGTGAGCTGTTTCAATAGCCGAAAGCTGAGTCCAGTATTCATTGGGGGCCCCGGGCTGGATGAAGTGCCACCAATATGGGTTGATCGTGGTGGTGTCAAAGCTAATATTACCGAGGCAAGTAGTTACTGGTTCTTTTTTGTTACATGAACCCATAAACCTTGGACTGGCTATTTTGAGATATTGGTAGTGTTTTTTTTAATCTTAATTTTCATGTTTTGTGTGCCAAGCAGAATTTCACGCCTCAGAGTAAATTCACTTACGGACTTGTAATGGAAGAGATAATAACCCGTGACGAAAGTAGTAACATCTGTGCAAATGGTCAAAGAATATTACCTAGTGGTGGAATTAGTCCAGATGGACCTCCTACCACCCTCAGTGGTACTGGCATTGATCGCATGGCATTTTTACAGGCAAATATTACTCGTGATAACACACGTTTTGTGAATGGAGCTGTTATTGGATTGAGAAATATGTTCCAGGTGACTTTCACATCCTACTTTAAATGTATTTAAAGTTGCTCACATGGATGCTTTACACCTTTTTATTATTCTTCTGGGTTTTGGAGATATAAAAGAACCATTTCTGAATAGAAAAATGCTAAACTACGAATGAATAGAGTACGAAACCAAACGATACTGGATTGTGTGACTACTCGTCATAAAATTATCATCTGTGATACTGGATTTACTTTCTTGCTGGCTCTTGCTGCCAATAGTCAGTCTTATATATCATCCAATATTTTATAATCATGTGCTCAATTTTTCTTTTCAACCTGAGTGTTGTTTTTCTATGGCTGATCATACATACACAAAAAATTCAGAATAGTGTCATCCTGCTGTAGCGCTTTTTAGCTTATGGTATTTTAGTATATCTGATCTTTGGAGGTTAACTAAATGCGTTGTTAGAGGATAATACTAGGCTAGAGTTAGCATGATTCCATCTTTTGGATGTGGAAACATTCTTGTTAATCAACAACCTTTTCCATTATATGGTGTCGGCTACTTTTGGATAAATCAATGCCATTGTTGTGCTCTACCTACAACAAATTTTCAGTTTACCCTTTAATTCAAATTCCAACTTGCAGTCAGTACCTTCAAGGACAAGATATTGATGTTTTTCATTTTAGACTCTTGAAGTATGCTATGCCAATGCTTTCTGATTATACAGTTTTTCACATATGCAAACTGCAGGTTGATCAAGGCCTGGGCATTGGCACCCAGTTCCCATTCTTCAATCGCCACCAGCTAACTCTGACACGGTTCATCCAGTTGATGTCTGTGGAGGAAGGTGCTGGTAAACCACCACCACCAGTGCTTGTCCTCCATGGTCGCTATGGTGGTTGTGTAGGCGATCTTCCAAGTTATGATGCTTTTACTCTTGGAGGCCCTTATTCTGTTAGGGGCTACAACATGGGTGAGCTTGGTGCTTCCAGAAACATGCTGGAGGTAACAATAACTACTCATTTTATAATTCTTCATCAAGATTTTATTATTTCAGTTAATGTTTAATTGCTTATTATTGGTGTGCTTGAGGAACAGAACAACTGATTTCCTTTTCTTTCTACAGCTTGCAGCCGAGTTACGGATACCTGTTAAAGGTATGCATGTGTATGCGTTCGCAGAGCATGGCAATGATCTAGGGAGTTCAAAGGATGTCAAAGGGAACCCTACAGAAGTCTATAGGCGAATGGGTCAAGGTTCATCTTATGGTGTTGGTGCCAAGCTTGGTTTGGTCAGAGCAGAATATGCCATTGATCATAACTCAGGAACTGGTGCATTATTTTTCCGTTTCGGAGAGAGGTTTTAAGTTGCAAATTAGTCACAGTATAATTGTTAAGAAGCTTTAAACTACATTTTTTTGGTCTAGTGGACCTTATGGTAGACTTTTTTTATTAACCGGTGAATTGGTGCAAAGTTCTGTAATAATATTAATATAACTGATTATTTTGATGTTTGCTATTTGATCTATTTTATATTTTGCGGCTAGTGATCATTGCACAGTCTGCAAGAACAAATGAAACCTTATGTTGTATGAACTTTTTTTCTTCGATAAATATAATTGGCTGATGATTAAGGATTCAAGTATGTTTGTCTGCATAAGTAGATGTTTTTGGTTAGACAATTAAGTGAATTCTTATCTCTCATGTTTTGCACTTTTATCCTAAGACATATTTTAGCAAGAATTCGTTATTTAGTTAATATAAATTTATAAAATCATGGTTTATAATTTAAATTATGTAAGTTTTGCACTGGAGTTCTTTCATTGGTCTATCAGTTTTGTTTTATTGTGTGCGGTGTTTGTCATATGAACTGATTTGTGCCTTCATCTCTTTTCATACTTGTATGGAGATGAAGACAATCGGAACAAGATGAATGAAAATTCTAAATTCTTTTATACAAAAAAAATCACTATTCCCAAAAGTGTACTTGCAAAAACTAGAATAAGATTCAAAATTGTAGAAATAACAATAGCTTCCCGAAAGTGTTTGCTACATATTTTGAATTTACATGGGATTTCATATTATTGGTTAGTTAGTGAGCTGTGGAAAGAGTTAATATTCATTTACAAAATCACATGTGTTGACGGGCTAACTGTGCCTGTAATTCCGTTTTAGACAAAATTCACTTACAAAATTGCATAGTTAATTTCTGGTCAGAAAATATTCAAAAATTTGCATGAAAAGCCTTGGATATGAAGTGGCTAAATCCAACACACCAAATCATGCTATTCAACCAAAAAACTATTGAATCATAGTGCACGAAACAATTTTAAGAGAGGAACGATCTGTTGGTCAATTCAAGTTTTTTTTTTTTTTTTTTAATAATATGTTGATCAATTCATAGTTGAGATGGCTAACGCTAGTGATACTCGTTGCACCGTATCAATTCAATATTGACCTTCATAGAAAATATTGTGATCGTAGAAAATATCAGACACCACACATCTTAGTTGTATGTTCTAACTTTCATCACAACAATTTAACACTCCTACCTGATGTGTACAAAATTGCTATCGTGTTCTACGTCTACAACAAACCATTCTCAGTATTGTCCAATGAAGGATATGAAAAAGAGGAAAAAGAAGCATATGAAGATCTTGTTTTCATTTAATTTGGACATAAATACTATATGTTGTCTTCGAAAATTCATGGTTATACCGACCTAATTCCTCACATCATTAATATTCAAAATCATCACTGAAAATAAAAAATGATAACTTCTTTTTGGTATTTCCATGGACTGTATCAAATTAAGTTATTAATATTGATGATACGTTTGAAACTAACTGAACAATGTCAAAAATGCATTTGATAACCAATCAAGTAAATGAACAGACTTAATTAACATGTTACAATTCTAAAGATCATTAGTTCATTTAAAATATTGATAATGTACAAGATCTACAATTTTACTCCTCTAACTTGGACTCGAGTTCCCCACTAGCTACCAAGAGATATATGCCTCTATTAAACTGTTTCGAGAAGAGAATCAGAGGCAAAAAATTGACATTTGCTCTTCAACCAGCTACCATTTTGTTCTATAAGCCTAACTCCTTCTTTAACCGAGCTAGAGTTGCTTCTATTTCATCAAGGTTATCCTCAACGCTTGTATTTCCCTTGCTAGTTTCATCTTGAGTGTTGTTGCTTGGTGTCTCTGTCCCATATAAATTAGATGGATTTCCTCCCTGAGAATTGTCATTTGGATCAACAATATTGAGCTCTTTCTCAAGGAACTCCACAAATTCTTCTCCTATATCCTGAAAGTTAAAGTTTCAAAAATTATGAGTCCTCATGTTGTAGGTCCTTGTTGCATTCTAAGACTTTTCTTGAACATCTATGGTGATAACAATATCAATTGTCTAAAAATAAATAGGCCTGTGTCGACATCAAAACTCAACTCTAACACAAACCTATGAAACACTGACACAGACACATATGGACACGACACAAAAACTCAAACACTAGTAATAATCTGAAGAAAAAAAAAGAATTATTGTATAAACCACATGCGCCAATGTCAGACACCGGGCACACCTTCAGTAGGCCACAAACAAATAAAAATGTTAGCGGGAAGTCTCACCGCCAATTCCTCCCATAGGCTCTTCGGCTTTCCTTGTGAAGCCGCATTGGCTTCCCAGTTCCTGAATTCTTCTTGAAGATCCTTAAAGAAGTCTCCTGTAATAACAAAATCATCAGATCTCAAACACCACACAAAATGAAGTATAAAACAAAGTTGTAACACTAGAGACATCCCTTTCCCCCAGTTGATAGATTTATATCGGACACAATCATTGGCCAGTAAAATTTGTAATGAAATGCAGGCTAAACTTATGTCTGGCTTGATCACATGATGTCTACTCTGCCAGAGAGTATATAACTACCTATTGTTATTTGAACATCTCTCAAAAAATTACCTGCAGCAGTAAGATGTTGATATAAGAACTTCATTTTATTTTATTTCAAGCTAACTTGATGAAATGACAGGACAGGAAGTATATGAAGAATTTTTTAAAATATATCTCAGACATTTTGTTGTTGTTAGAGACAAACAACAGATTATCCTTTATCTATATTACCTTAGATCTTGCTATGATGGGAGCTTAATAACACCGATTATCCTTTATCTATATTACCTTCGAATATCTATTTGGATTTGTTTAGGTAACTTTTCTTATTGCTAGGTCATGCACTAATAGTGCTAGTACTTAACCTGATTAGTTATATAAACACCAATATCAGGTAAAGGCATGATTCACAATATTACATGCTCTATCAATACTATATTTCAGTTTATTACTGAGTTATTTTCTGGCTTTTCCTTCTTCTCTAATCCTAAACTTAATTTGATTTGGTTATCACTTAATAACGTCTTTCAATCGTTTCCTTCTTCCCTAATCCTAAAGCTGCATCTAACAGCTACTTATGCAATAACAAATTCATAATGCATTTAAAATTAAAGTTTGTAGATAGATCTCCAAAAAAAGACTGCAAATGATTATAAATCTTTACCTAATCCATAAAATTCTTCTTCAGCCTGTTGATTCCAACTTTGGCTTCTTTGAGAAGAATTAGAACCACGATTTCCAGAATCATATTTTTTGCGCGAACTAGAATTCAGCAACGTATTATATGCATGTTTTATCCTCATAAATTTCTCTTGTGCCTTATCCTGTGAGAATGCACTTTAAAATACATAAATAAACCCCATATATTTGTATCTTCTTATAGTTAACTATTGATACATTAATTGGAAATATATCAATGAATTGTTAGCAATACTCTTTTGCTACACCCTTTGTCCTTGTTTTTCTAAAATTCCTATTCATGAAATTGAAAACCAGTTATTCATATGGTGATCAAGTTTACATTTATTCTTCTCAAGTTTTCGTTTGTCTTTTAGAAGAGGAGAGGAGGGACATCAGTCATCAACATTAATTTAGTGTTGGCATGGGACTACAATTAAAAAAGTATAACAGTTTAGGAAAATCCAAGATTAGAAATTTAGAAGACAATAAGCCAATTACAAGGGTAAATACATGCAGGTTATAAGTTGTTCTCAGCCTACTGACATTGTTATTTTCTAATATGACATTCATATTCCATGGTAAATCCACAATTTTTTCCAATTGATGAGAACATACAAGTAAATGAAGGAACCAATGTGCTTTCCTGACAAGGAAACTTAAAAGTCAGAGTACACATCAAAGAACAAAGGTGGTTCTAGAGCACAGTAATTTCAGCAATAGAGCCATGTATACAAATAACTCACACCCTGTGACACCGCGAAAGAGGACAATAATGCAGAATACTTAGCAGAGAGTATGCCAACATGCTGCAACTGTAAGTGTATCTTTCCATTGTAGATAACAAACTCAATGTTTGAGTTAAATTAGGAGCGGATCAGTTAATATTTACGAGACAAATGTTTGGTTCAACATTGACAAAAAAGGATGTTCTAGAATAAATTCTTGCTAAAAATGAGTTGAACATAAAGTGATTTATGTTTGGATCTGTTTATATATTCAAGTGAGTTGAACAATAAATGTGAGGGTAAAACTCAATTGTAGAGACAAAAACTCCAAATTCGAGCTTCAAGATAAAATCAATTATAAAGTCAAAACCAATTCTACTCAAGCACATCGAAACATGTCAAAATCAATTCTACACTTCTAGAATAAATTTTGCCTCATTAGAAAGTGAAATCAAACATACACGAAAACCAATTAAGTTTGCAACCATTTGCAAGTTTCAACCACATCATTTAAGTGCATCTTTGGTAACACGATGGATTTGCCAAAATCACGGTGAGCCACCGAAATTCTAGCTAACCCAGAGTGTGATACCAAATATAGACTAAAACTACTAATAAGTTCCCAAATTCTCAACAATGGATTAAAATCCCCAATTATAAAATTCTCCCCCAAATCATAATCATAAATAATAGGTATGGTAATGGTTCTTTTCAAATATGGCATAGAAAAGAAGTGGTTTTGCAAATAAGAGAATAAATATCCAACAAACAAGAATCACGAAACTTGAAATTTAACAAAATACACAACTAAAAGAGAAATGAGTAAAAAGTTTTGAACATACCAATTACCTGTTTATTGACATCAGGATGATACTTGAGAGCGAGTTTCCGATATGCCTTTTTGATTTCATTGACAGATGCGGAAGGAGACAAACCCAGAACTTCATAGGGAGACTCACCGCCACCAACACCACCACCACCGCGCCTTGCTCTAACAACTACCTTTATTCTTCTATTGCTGCTACTTCTTCCTTTGTTTTCATGCTGCTTTCTGTTTGTGTAGCAGCATGAATAATGAAGCACACGTTTTTCGTGGCTGATTTTGTAATTGGGTGTGAAAATTGAAGAAGAAGAAGAAGTTGATTGGTTTTGGTTTTGGAAGAATAAAAGTGGTTGAAGAAAAGATCGGTGAGTGGGAGGAAGACAAAGCAACATTTTAATTAATCAACAAATCTTTGTTCTATCATCTCTTCTTGTTTTCATTCTCGAGGTTCGGTTGAAATAAACATCACCCTCTTCAACACACAAACCTTTTGGATTGAAAGTTGGAGCTTTCTCGTAACCATATAAACTTGCAAGGGTAGATTTGGAATAACATCCTCCCGTAATTCCTCTACTTTTATTTTAGGCTAAATTCTATATATTAATAAAATTACTTCTTGTCATTGAAATACGAATACAATACTTACTACTTTGTAGTAAATTAGGCCAGACTAAACATAGTTGGTATAACTAAATAAATATTTAAATGATATTAAAGTGGTAAATTAAAATGTGAATTATTGAGGTTGGATAAAAACTTATCTAGTAGTAGAGGTTAGAATTTTCCTGAATCCCTTTGAAGTTGTAACAGAAGGTGTGGTTGGGCCACGTCATCATCCGATAAAGAAAAGAGGCGATGATGGCCACTGCATTTGCATCATCATCATCATCTCCACAATTCGCAACCTTTCTTTCAACATCTTCTCCTTCTTCTACTCTCAAGTTCCACACACTCTTTAACCCTCTTCCAGCAACTTCATCTTTTTCCCCCATTATTATTACCACATCCAAAAAATCCATCCATTTTCAAACAAACTTCAAACCTGTTGCTGCTGCACCTATCGAAGATGCTGCTGTTGTTGATGCTGCGGACCAATTTGTCTCTACCACCGATGATGGGGTCTCCGTAATTGTATCAGCTCTTTTCTTCGTTGCTTTCATTGGCCTATCCGTTATCACTCTTGGGGTATAATCGTCATTTTCTTCTCACTTTTTTTTTTTTTAATATCATAAATTATCATTTTTAGCAATTTAGTATATCAATCTCTTAAATGTTATTAATATGCATGTGATTGGGTTTGAACTCAAATTCTACATTTCTCTACATTTAAAATGTGTGATTTTTATCACTAGACTATTTGAAGAAAAAAATCAATCTCATAAATTAAATAAGAAAATCTCTTTCGCAATTATACTTGAATAGTTTTTATGGGATCAAGGTAAAGGTAATCTTTCGAATGTTTAACATTTAGGTGTTTTTTTTAGTTTAACAACCAAACTACCTAATTGAGTTTTTCACTTTTAACATACATTTAGTTGCGGATTAGCATTAGCATTATGGGAGGTTATGTTTTATTTTGTGTGTTGTGTTGTAGGTTATCTATTTAGCAGTAACAGATTTCTTGACAAAGAGAGAGAAGGATAAGTTTGAGAAAGAAGAAGCAGCTAAGAGCGGAAAGAAGAAAAAGAACAAGAAAGTGGTAAGGGCAGGGCCTAGAGGATTTGGTCAAAAGATTGTTGAAAGCAAGGATATTGATTGATTTAAGTCACCCCTTATGCATTCAAATCAGAATTATTTTTACCAAATTGTGTGTAGTCATCACAATGGAAATCAAGGGAATTAGCGTTTACCAAATGTTGAATGAATGCATCTAAGAGTTTATTGGAATTGACATGTCCTTGTTCATCTATTTTTTTGAATTTTATTTTATGAATCACGAATGCCATAGACACCATATGCTTATATACTATTTTATGAATCACGAATGCCATAGACACCATATGCTTATATACTGTCTTATATTTTCCAACAAGGCTAAAATTGGCAATCTTCAAATCAAATTAGTTAATAAAAAAATGATTTTTTTTAATTAATTTAAAAACGAAGATCACGTGTCTTTCATACACTATCAACTTGTCATGGTGTATTTTAAGGTAAAGTATCAATGAACCAGCAATTTATGTGCCTACGTAGTAAATCAGTTTTATTACTTGCATACAATGGTTAAAAGAACCATTTCGATTCTACATATTCTTTTACTTGAATCTGCTAAGGGAAGGTAGTAAGTACTCGTGAACATTATTATATAGATTTTGCATAGTATTAAAAAAATGATGAAAATGAAAAACAAAAATATCTTGTTTCATCTCCATGTGAGATGTGCCTCGGTTCATACTGTCATCTTATTAAAGCTATAAATTCAAATAAAATCAGAGTGATCCCTAAATATTTTATATTAAACTAATCTTCGAGGTATCTAATGCAAAGACTGATTTGACTAAAAAACCAAATACTTAACTACATCAACCATCATTTGGTCAAAAAATAAACCATAATTTCAATTATTCAAAATTGAATATAGTAGACGTGATATCTTTGTAAAGATTAGTATAATTAATTAATTCAAATAAAAAAATTAACAAACGAGACATAGTGGTGAAGGGAAATATAAGCTTGTAAAATTGAGGAATAAAGTCAATAAGCATACATGAAAGGAAAAACCCTGCTCTCTCACCTAATAATAATAATAATAATAATAATAATAATAATAAACAGCTCTCCACATAGCAACATTTTGTACAGTCGTCGCATCAACTTATAAACTACTAGCTCATATCACCACCGTTCCATGAAAAACTTTACATTCTTAAAAACCAAACCTTGCTTCTTGTATTAGTCATTTTTATCTTCCACTGCAGGGGGACCTCACCTCACTTAAATTCTATGTATAAACTACACAATGTACAGTTCTCAATTACAACCGATAATTTTATTACCAATCGGTCACTATCCATCACGACAGATAAACAGATAGATAGATAGATAAACATAAACTCTTGATGCAGCAGGAGAGTAGGAGATCACACTAGCCTCAGTTAGCTGTACAGATAACACTTTTTTCTATGCCCACCTAAGCAATATGAGGAGACTGAGCAGCAATTCTCCTCTCTGCACATGAAATTAAATGTTGACATGTTAGTTAATACCTTAGCATATGAAAACTCAATGGAGAAGCATGCAATTAGAAGAAACATGAAACAAACACATGATGCAGAAATATATCAAAAAAGGAATAAGTACCTCCAGCAGCAACAAGTTTCTCTACACGTGCGACAATATGCTTTCCATAAGTGTACTTTTTCAATGCATTTAAATGAACTTTAATACGCGAAAGAATCAGCTCACGCTGTTGGTCATCGCAAGTCTCCAGCACCTTTTGTACAACGTAGTTAGCAAATTGATCTTTCATCATTGCCTGCAAATAAGAGGGGCTCGATTAATCATTTGCAAGATATGGCAAACTACCATCAATTTTGTCAAGACATACTCTGAGAGTTGGATAACTTCAGCATCATTCAATACTGATTCAATATACGTGTGAAAACATGACATTTTGTCTAAACATTAAATAGCCTCATCAAGATTATTTTCGAAAGAAAAATCAACTCAAAATATTTCAATTAGAATAATATCTACAACACTAAAAACTAAATTGGACAATAAAATATGCACCAAGATCTTTGACCTGCTTCTACTAATCAAATATGACTATCAAAACTTCTAGTTTAGAAAGGAAGTTAAAGAAACCTGAAGAGGCTCATTTTCATCGGTGGAGCCAAGCATCTCATTTACAAGCAATTGGCGTTCAGAAGGACCTCCAAAGGTCAAACACTTCTCCACAACATTAGAGGCAAACTTCTGTTGGCTCATTTGAACTATATTGCCTGCTAATTCCTTGATAATTGCAGAACGCTCGTGAGGTTTCCCATGCTCAAGCACATGCTGTTATTTCAGAGGAGAAGATGAAAGGAAATATAAAAGATGAAAGCACATGCTCAAGCAACTAGAAATCAGAATCACAAAAGGACAAAATCGGATTGAGCATAAAGCAAAAAGGATGGTATTCTATGACAACAAGCAATTAATACTAAAAAAAAATAGAAACGCCTTGTAACAATTACAAGCTCACATACATGACTTCCAAGACATTCTCAATTAGCAAAGCATTAAGCCATTAAAATAAATCTAGAAGTAAATAACTTAATATTGTTGACAAAGAGAGTACTGTATGAGATGGTGTATAAAAATTCATAGAAGAGAGGAATAATTTCAGAAAAACACAACGAGAAGCACCGCTGAGATTTTACTGGACCAAAAGTGGAGAAAACCAACTACCATCTCTATTATATCTCAAGAACGCTGAGTAGCTGCAATGAATTAACAAGTAAAAACACCATGATCAAGTAAACAACACGAGCAATATGATTGTCGTTAGGGTATTGCTTTCAAATCAATAAGTAGTTGTAATTATGAAAAATAAACCTGGACGACGTAGTTGCCATACTGATCCTGGGCTAACATGCTAACTGCTCCTAAAATCTCATCCATAACTTTTTGTTGTGTGTTAGGGTCTTCGCAGTGCTCCAGTACTCTCTGCCATGTAAAATATGTTACATTCAAGGAC
This sequence comes from Cicer yamashitae, assembly GCA_037974755.1. Taxonomy (NCBI): domain Eukaryota; kingdom Viridiplantae; phylum Streptophyta; class Magnoliopsida; order Fabales; family Fabaceae; genus Cicer; species Cicer yamashitae. Next base: position 48,626,340 of record JBBPBQ010000003.1, read on the forward strand.
ATAAAAGTACATAAAAGAAGTAACAAAAGCACCAAATAGATCTTACCTGTATCACCCGGCAACCATATGGATGGGTTGATAGTGTCACAACTTGATCAAAAAAAGTTGAGACAATAAAGTCGATTGCATCTTCAGGTACGCATTCAATACACTTCTGAATGACATGGTTGCCATTCTGATCACGTACACAGCGCATGATATTACCATCAAGCTCTTGAACCATTTTAATCTTCTGGTCCAGATCAACAACTTCTATGGCCTAAAGATATATATACAAATGAAAAATGGATGCAGAACATTCAGAAAATTATTGACACAGACACGAGAAATATCAACTACCGCACCCAAAAATGTCAATACCTTCTGGATGACTCGGCAACCATACATTTGAAGGCTAAGCGTCAGAACATGGCCATAAAGCTTGTTGGCTAACTCTCTTCTCTGGGAGGCAAGTCCATGCTCAAAAAACTGCCAAGTGCAAATTGTCACTCTTAATAAGTTCCATATTTATGCACGGGCAATATAGAGACAGAGTAATAATTACCTTCTGAACCACATAATTACCAAAGACATCAGTCATTAAAGCAAGAGCATGTGGCGTGATTTCCTGATAAACCATATTTTTTTCTTCAGTAGTTGCTGTTTCAAGCTTTTGTTGAATAAACCGGCTCCCATATTGATCAGCACTGCCAATGAGAGCAAATTCAATGAAATTGGTTTTTCAGAAGAATGTAGGTAAATAATATAGAAATAATTAACCATCAGAACATCCTCCAGGCTAAAAAAGGTATACCTGAATTCAACAACATGACCAGAAATTTCAGACAGCTCAAAACACTTGGTTTTGTTGCTTTTAAACTCTTCCAACAGAGATGAAGCAAAATTTTCATCTACATTTCCAGCATCTAGGTGCCATTGTCCCATGACTCCAGCTACATTCCTCATTCCAGAAGCAAAATGCATATTCAGGTCATTGTGCCTAATAGGACTGCCAGATCCAACCGGAGAACTAGATAACGAGTTTGCCATTGGACTTCCTGGATAAGACAAACCAACGCCATATGCAGGATTTCCATAATAACCATGATGATTGGAACCGCCGGATTTACCACCCATTGGAACATTGTATGGTGACTTCTGAGGTGAAAGCAAAGATCCGAGATAAGCTTTCTGAAGCTCAAGTAAATTCATGTACGAGTTGCCCAAGTAATTCCTGTCCACAGATGGGTCGTTAAGAGCAGCAAGTTGTGCAGCAGCATACTCGGGTGTCCTCATGTACTGAAGATACATGGGATCAACAAAAGGAGCCTGCAGAGCACCACTGGCAATTTGATTTCCAATTCTACCGAGGGAATGCACATCAGATGGAGAAGCAACTCCAGAGGCCAAACCACCTCCGAGGATTCTCGAGTCCATTCCAGGGGATGCCATTGCTGATGCTGCAGCAACATTTTCAAATAGGGGTGGTAGATTACCAGTTCCAAGTTGGTTAGCCATGAAGGATGCCACAGTTGGATTTCCACCATATCCACTCAGGCCATAGTTATTATACGTTGAGTTGGTACCATCTGAAGCCTGGAATTGTGCAGGCAAACCACCTCCACCGCTATAAGGGGAGCTAGGCGATCCCTTGAAATATGAGTTATTGGGAGAAACAGCAGACTTTTGTAACTCGACCTGCCTATCCAAGGACAGATTTTTCATGTCTGACACACTCCCACTTCTCTTACCTGAATCATAGTGAGCTGTTTTCTGCAAGTGTCCTGATTCAGACTTCTTTAAATATGCATGTTGCTTGCCGTGATCCTGACCACCTTGCATACCAAAAAGATATCTTTGATAATTATTAACATCCGACTCAACCTGTGATGTGAAATGGTTATCGCCATCTAACACATCACCTGCTGACAAATTCATGCTAGACATTGCAGCCACAATATCTGCAGACCCATTGATGCCTGATGAAATATCGTTAAATGTATCAGGACTGGTGATACCTCTCTTCTCAGCAGCAACAGCTCTCCCACTACCAATAGGTGTGGGGCAAGGACTGGGAGCCCTAGCAACAATTTGTGGATCAGGAGTAGTGCTTCGTGACAGGGAAGAACCAAGTGCAGCAGCATAAGAATATGAAGCTTGGGGCCCAACATTTTGGGCTGCAGGTGACCCCTGAACATTTGATCCAGATCTTAAAGCATCAGTGACTGAGGAATCATGGCGCAAATGAGCCAGCTCTGCTTCAGCGGAAGATGTGATCTCAACATTTTCATCAAATGCATTACGACTGGCTGGACGAGAGGGAAATCCCGTGACAGGTGTGGCACGTCCCAAGTCATCCTGCAAAATTACTGGTTATAGATGATCGGCAGAAGAAAAAGTGACCAGAAATAGACAAATGCAAAACTTGAATATACATTTATATATACATATGCAGTACCGGAAGTTTGCAATTGATAAATGATAATAGCATGCAAAATAGCTATTATCAATTCAACAACACAGTCACAAAAGAGCTGTAAGACCATTGTCAACATAAGCTCAGAAGCTTTAAAATGTGATGTTTATAAGTGTGCCAAAGCATACGATTCTTCGGAAGTGCTGAATGACAACCTTACAAAACAGGCAAATCAATAAAATTCCTAAGTTATTCAATATGTGAGTGGTCTTATTGGGTTTCAAACTTTCCATGTAACCAAAAGAACTTACAGGGGATGCAAAGATCAAACTGAAAACACAAAAGAGAAACATGACAAAATCCAATGAAAAAGGAAACAAATGCAAAAGACTGAGATAACCAAGCAATAAAATTATAAAAGACAATGAAATAAGCTTGCAACCTGAAAAATTTCTGCAAGGCTCTTTTGTTTGGTCCCAAGACCAGGTCCTGGCAAACCAATGAGTCCATCACCACTCCACTCAGCAGAACCTCTAATTTTTTCATCAACCACCACCTCGCTCTCTCTTTTCCTCATGTTAAAACCAGGAGGTGTAGCAAAGATTGATCTACCACCATTATCATCAGCAGCTCCATTCACTTTCCTCCTATCACCAATTCCACCAATTACAGAAGCTCCACCTTTTAGTCTCTGAGTAAACCTCCAATCCTCCTTTGATAACAAAGGAGGTGGAAGTCTAGGATTCAAATTCACATTGCTGTAATAATATGAAAGATAAGCTGGATCAGACCTAAGCTCTTCCTCAGAAGCAAAGCCATTACCCGAAAACTCTGAAACAGCAGCTGACGCCGCAGAACCACCACCGAATAACCCACCAACTGCACTCAGAGAACCCTCAACAGTTGGAGGAGCTGATCCACTCCTATACAAATTAAGTTCAGGTTCATGATCATCAACCTCATGTCTTCTTTGATCACGAAGCAACATACCTATTTCCTTCTCAAATTCATCACCAAATGAACCCTCGTTACCACCAATCACTGGTCTCCTACCCAATTCAGACAACATTATTTATTCTCTTTCAAAAACTCAAATTGATCATCTTAGTTTTTCACTAACTAAAACCTGATCACTACCCTTAACCCAAAATAAAACCCTAAACCATTAAACAACTCAAAAACGAAAAGTTCTACCATTAAATCGTAGAAGCCCCATATTTACAATTTCAAAAGTGATCACTTGTAACTAATGGGAACAAAAATTAATTAAAATAACAATGATTTTAATAATAATTAATTATCACCTTGAACGCTAAGAGCTGAAACAAAACTAAATGAAGAATCAATCATCAAAGAAAGACTGTGAATTTAGGGTTGAATTCCATAATTACTTGAGAGGAAATTGATAATTATAATCTAGTGTAGAAGAACAAAATTGAAGTGAGAAAGCGTGGAAAAGAGAGTGGAAAAAGTTGAAGATTTGTGCGGTGACATGAAAGGGAAAAAGGATGAGAGAGTGATGAATCCGGCGGCTCTTGGTTCTTACAAGAACCCTTAGGGTTTTGGTCTATTTTGAAGAGAATTATATACAACGATGATAGTAGTAGCAAAAGCAAATCCAAAACAAATTAATTTTAAGATTGTTTTTTATAATAAAATTTTCTAAATTTCCTTTTATTTTCACTGAATATGTAAAAAAGATTGAATATATTTTAATAATTCCTAAAAATTAGGGGCAATTGACCAAGTGATAACCGACTAATGTGTGTAGTCATGGCCAAGAGAAAGGGTTTCTTTCCTTTATTTGCTGATATTGCAAAAACAAAAATGAAAAATCTATAATCAACTGACACGTAGTGTTATTTTGTTTTTCTGACAAAAGACACGTAATGTTAATAGATTCGATGGTTGAATGAAAATAATAGGGCACACTAGAGTAACATATTAGTACTATTAGTTATTAAGACCAGTTAAATTTCTTCAACTGCCCACTATTCCTAAGTTCTTCACTTGGCTTCTTTTGGGACTTTTTTGGGTTGTTGTTGGTTTGTGATTATTAATTTATTATTATCATCACATTCTGAAAATAAATTGTCTTACAAAATACGGTAGAGATTTTTTTCCTATATATATAGTATGGTCCTTCTAATATAGACCCCCTATAAAAAAAGGTCTAATGTGAACCCATCATTTTACTAGTTACCCGTTTTAGCATTTTTATTTTATTTTACTGACACATTTTTATTATTGTAAAGGTTATAGGGGTTAGCTTTGTTAATTATAGTTAGCCATTTTTTGATAAATATAGTTAGGTATTTTGAAACAAAGATTATGTTGCCAGTTGATTCCACCTTCACGAACATGTCAAAATACCACCCCCACTCCTCCCAGGAAATAGGAATAAGACGGTTCCCCTTCTATCTTTTATGCCACGTGCTTGTATAATTTTTTGTATACGTAATTTGTTCAATTTTCATCTTGTTTAAGTTAACATTACTCTTAAGTCTTGATGCTCTTTATTACCAAAGAAAAGACTAAACATCACAAAAGATTGATGTTACTATCCTCACAAATGACAAGTGTAGTATTTTAATTGATTTGACTTTCTAATTTATACGTTCATGTATCGTTCTAAATGGTTGTTTCACATCCGTGGATGTAGTAAGAAGAAATGCTTCCTAATAAATAGTAATGTCGATTACGAAATAGTTTACACAAGTTTTGCATGAAAATACTTTTTTTTTTTTTCTAATTTTCTTTTTATATTTTATTCTAAATAAAATATATCATTTACAATTGGTTTTATATTGCATTTCGTTGTAAAATATTAGATTTAGAAATATAAATTTAAATCGAATTTATATTACACTCAACTGTAAACCAGATTAAGAGATAATTGTAAAAGATAAAAAGTTATATCTTAATCTAATATACTAAAGTAGACTAAACCGGTCATATAAGATTAAGTTCATTGTATTTGACCTCGAGCATTTTCACTCATGAGTTTTTTTTGTCCTTTCACGAAAAACTTTTCGTAGAAGTCCTTCTATATAGTGCGAATTGCTTTCACACGAAATTCGTCGTGAAGAGTTCATAGCTAATCATACATGAATACTTTTTATAAAATAAACAATGGTTAAAATAGTAATACCCAATTAAATAGAGTAAGTTTCATTGGTTTCGTAGATAGGGCTATGTAACATTCAGCAATTTCCTATTTTTTCTTATTGTTCCATGTGCGATGGGTGGAGTTGTATATGGCATAAGAAACAAATTCGTTCCTAGATTTAAATGCTGGGTAGGCAATTTATTGAGTAAACAAGTTGCAACGATCTAACTTCTCATTGAGTTAACTAAAATCTCTTCCAACTTTACCACTAGTAAACGGTCATAAATGTTGTGTCACCCATCAATTCAAGTACACGTTTAGCTTTGTATTAAATATTAATATTAATAACAACTTCCTACTATATATTGAGGAGTTATCTCTTTATTTATTAATAATAACCACATTTCTCTATTATTCATTAATTAATTAGGTGATAATAATGCACCCAAAAAAAATTAGGTGATAATAAAATAATAATAATATGTTATGTTGGAGTTCTAAAGCGGTAACAGGGATCCGAATTTTGTCTTTACGTGCTTTGGTTCAGATTAATTCAAATGAAGCTCTAATCTGCATAAATCTTACCTCACCACCTACTTCAGAAATTTTAAAAGATAAAAGATTAAAACAAAAGAGTTTCCTTCGTGAACCATTTATGCCTCTGGTCATGCAAAGCTTGAATGTAAATAATGTTAAAGCAATAAAATCCATGATCATGAGTTATCACAATTCATAGAACCTTTTATTTTCACAATTCACAGATACCTTTTATTTACACAATTCAAAAACAGGGGTAAAGATAGTCAAATATCCATATATAAAACTTTGTCAATGACCTGTTACGCCTATGCTGTTTGATGACAGTGGAGTATTGTTCATATGCATATGTCCGAAAGTAATATTTATTAATTCCACTCGAAGTCAAAATTATAAAATCAACAAAATTTTAGAGATGGAGAGTTAAGAAGAGTTATTAACTATTGCTAGACCCATCTGGAAAAGATTGTGCACCCTAATTGACAGTAAACAAATCTGCCAAATGCATCTAAAATGCAGCAATTATATGCCTCTGGTCTCCAGGAATCCGTAATCTTATGAAACAGAAAGTGTTTTGAATGCATTGATCCCTCACCGTGGACTTTTAAAGAGGGTTCCAAGATATCAAACTGAATATTTATGGAGGTTGATTGGACTTAGTTACATCTTTTAAAAGTAAAACTCACCAATATCTATGGACAAGAAAAACAAATTCTTAAGCCATGCTCCTTGCTTCAGCTCCATATTTTGAAAACAATTTTTTAAACAACCAAATAAGGAGAACCTTGAGGAAACTGAGCCAACTAAGATGCATGTGCAAATACAGCAATTTCAAAAGTTCTTAATATTTGATAAATATTAAAATTAGCAGTCAACATCAGCACATAATAATTCATGCAAAGTTGAGCATGAAGTAGAATTTCTACAGTTTGAAAAGACACATGTCTTCCCAAAAGTACATCAAAGAAGAACACTAACAATTAGCAGAACAAAATAAGACTTTACCTAAAAGTTGCTCAAAAGAAAGAGTGCAATTCTGAGCAATTAGTTATTTACTATAATATCTTTCAAGAAGTAAAAGTTGCCATAATATTAGGACCTGCTTATCTAAAGTCAAAATCACAATGTTGATGATATTTGGCAATCTTAAATGGATGAATATCAATGCACTCAATATAGACAGTGCCTGCATCCAAGCCTAGCACTCACAATAAACCAATCCCAGATAAACAACACAAAAAATGACTTAATAAAAATGGATTAAAATGTTAGATTTTTAAAAAGCAAATACGAATTAACTTTGTTCTTAAACTGATTGTATGTCAAATTAATGTATATAACTCAATGATTAAAATAAAGGGAATCGAATATGAGATTTATCAAGACGCGAGATAGGTCCATATAGACTAGTGCTTAAAAGTCACCCGAAACACTAATGGTAATCGACGATACTCTTCAGAAGTATAAGTTGACGCTCTTCTTGGTTTTTACGGTTGAGACAATGATTGGATTGATGTCAGTTTGAAAAAATAAGGAAAATGAATTTGTCCCTCAAAATGCAACTCATCTAAACCAATACCGATAATGGTAATCGTCTCGGCCATAACGATGAGGAAAGCCGTTAAATTATACTACCAAAGAGTGTTGTCAATCGTAATTAGAGTTTTCAGATGACTTTTAAGCATTAGTCTATAGTAGACCACCTATCAAGTGGTCCAGTTTAGAATTTCCCCACAAGATATATGTGTTAGCTCTTCACTTTCACAACTTGATTTGGCCATATTACTCCCAGTACTCTCCACCAACTAGTATTATAAAGTCCATTCTTGATGGGATATACAAAATAAATGAGCTCCTAATTACACAAGTAAATCAACTCTAGAAGAAAGAAAAATTTGAACCTTTTACTAAAATTACTGCAATACCCTCCACCATCAAAGTCATACTACAACACAACCATTCTCCTAACAAAATGTAACAAATTCCAACTAACAACCATTGACTAACTCTCACTTATTTTACTGTAAAGGCGCCAAAACATTACCCGTTGTTTGGTTTGTAGAAGAAAATACGGGGAAATATACTGAAAGGAAAAGGAAATAAAAATAGACATCGACTTCTATATTTAGTTATCTACTAGTACTACCCCTCTAATAAAACATAAAACAAAATTAATTAATTATTATTTTGATGAAAATGTGGTTATTCATAATAATGTGTTCAACATGTTGTGGTACATTAATTAAATTTGGAAATTAAATAGAGATTGATCTTTTATGTAAGAATGTGAACTTCTTTTATTTGTTTTCTAACAAACTGTTACAAATAATATCATTAATCTCTCTAACATCCAAATTATTAGAATAGAAGGTATAAATAAATAATCTAGAATTCAATTAAAAATCAACCAAATCAAACTATAATTCATGAATTTAATTTAATTTCAGCGGAAGTTTAAGTATTTCATCTATATAAAACGAAGAATATTCATCCACTCTTGAGTTTATCTCTCCCTCTTTAAATATATTATTGAAAATTAGAATTCAAAAGCATATTTTACATTATCAAAAACTAAAATCCACTAAAAAGCCAAAAAAACTGAAAAGTTGAACAAGTATTCATCATCGAATAAATATCACAAATAGATACAAATCATTTCGTTTTGACAAGAATCTGGGGCGTGTATATTGCAAGGCCAATAAGGCCTCCACCTTAGGCCCAAAGTTTTTTCAATTTATATAACTATTATATTGGTATCAAATTGTTCCAAACTTGCGGGTAATTAGTAATTACTATCAACGTGCATTTTTTCAATTTCAATTTCAAGTTCTATCATTTCATCATTTTTTTTTAATTTTATTTGCTAAAATTATTGTCTGAATTTAACATGTTGGGAGAAGCGTTAATAATAGAAAAGAGCTTAAATAAGGATTTAGTCTCTATAAATATATAATATTTTATTTTTAGTTCCTCTAACACATTTCTTTAAATATTTTCAATCAATAATTTTTGTCCTTATTTTCACATGAATTTATGTGTATGGTCTAAATTTTTAAATGCATTTTACATATAAATTTTTGTAACATTATGAAAATATATCCCACAAAATTTATAATTGTTTAACAAATGATGAATTAAATATAATTTTTGTAAGCTTTTATCACATAAAAATTCATATTTAATTCATTTTTATTAAAAAGTTCTAAATTTTTGTAGAAAAAATTCTTATAATGTTCTAGACATATCTGTAAAAATTATTCAAAAATTCGAACGATATGCATGATTTGACTTAAAAGCATTAACCAAAATTATTAATAAAAAACATTTGAGGGATCATTGTTTAAAGAAAAAATTTAGAGAGACTAAGAACGAAATATTATATATTTATAGAGATTAAAAATATATTTAACCATAAAAAAAATAACTCTAATAATAATATTAAGGTTATATAAAAATATTAGATCTTTTTTAAATGTATATATTGTTGTACAATATTACTGATACTTGTAACGATTACTACTGTGTAACAGATTTTTCAAAATAAAAATTTCTATTAGTCGTATTTGAGATCAAGTATTTTAAAGTTAGATTGAATGAATTAATCAGAGTGAAAATGTTCAAATTGCTTGATTATAAAACTTTAATATATAATTATGAGGCTCAAAAAACTAAAAGATTGATATAAATTAACTAGTTATATGATATTAAATCTCTTTAAAATTTCCGCCTTAGGACTCAAAATGCATGTACACGACCCTGGGAAGAATAAACTGCTCAAGTTCATTTATAACACACATACTGATTCGTATTTGATTCTTTTGTGCCTAAAAATATGCGTGCATTTTGACTTGACCTACTATTAGTTTTTACCAAATAACAGCTCTATTAAAACGGTGGGAACCGGTACAATTTGCGACTGCATCAATCGCGCGTTGTTCCAATATTATAATAATTTTATTATTCCATAATTTGGTGTTTCTTTGCTTCCAAATGCTCTAAATAATGATAGCATATAACAATAAACACATACGAACAACGCAACAATAAAAATAAAAATTTAGAACTACAACATAATAATAGTTAAAATAAAAGATTACGATAGTTGAATAGAGTATTCATTTCTCTTCGTACATCAAACATGATCCTGCAGTTAAAACACATACCTATTAATTTATTTATTTAAAATTATAATAAATAAATTAAGTTAAATATCATCTGTGGTCCCTTAACTTAATTTCGGTTAACGATTTAGTACTTTATTTTTTTTTTTTCTCGATTTGTTCCTTTATGTTTTTAAATAATTTTAGTGTTACACTTAAGTGGGGTTCCGTTAAGAAAAAGTTAAAAAATCCTTCATCTAGATCATTGTATATGTTCATCAAACATTTAGGAACGATTGTCACTTATCTGAAGTGATGTCTAGCTTTAGCTTTAACGAATCAATCCTACTACCAAACTTAGAACAAATTTTGAATATTTTGACTTTTTTCTGAACACGGAAAAGGGATTATTTTAATTTTTTCTTAACGAAGTCCCACTTAAAGGGTAATGTTGAAATTATTTAAAAACATAAAGGACCAAATCGAGAAAAAAAAAAAAAGATAGATAAATGACTAAATCGTTAACTGAAATTAAGTTAAGGGACTACTGTGTATTTAGCCAATAAATTATAAAAAGTAAATATGTATTTTAGTTGAAATAATAAGTTTGAAATTGACAACAAACAATTATAAGTTCTACTCAAAAACTATTTTAAGTAACTTATCAAACAACAATATTAGTGGAAAAAAAATTATAAGTTCATGACTTTACTAAACAGATGTTTTTCTTTTTAATATATGAACTTATAATTGCAAGTTAGTTTTTTTTTGGCCAAACATACTTTTAATTTTTACAATATTTTTTCGCAAAGTTTAAATTAAACCTCACTCTTAAAAGCACATGTTGATTTTATTCGATTCAATATAATTAATAATTGTTTTTTTTACAAAAAAACTTATTTTATGAACTCTAAAAAAATATAACTTTTTATAAATTAATTTTCTTTTTAGATTCAACAAATTATAATCAATAAGGAAGTAGCAAATCAGTTTAGTTGAATATTATATATAGAGAAAAGTAATAACCAATTAAATATAATTAAACATACTTATATATAAAAATAAAAAAAGACCTTATTATTGGAGGAAATCACTTTAAAGAGAAAAACATTTATCAGTCATCCAAGATTAAAAAAAAAAAAAAAGGAAAAGGCACGAGTGAGGTGGAGTACAGTTGTGAATGAGTGGAGATAGTGCAGTAAAATAGGTACATGGTTTATGATCCACAGGTTCGTGTGGGCTGTCTCCTTTAATTTAAGGTAAATATTGAATGATATAACCACGCCACTAGTAATATTTCTATTTCAGCTTTCTAGAATTTTCAAAATCAATATCGACGTCTCGGGTCTCTCTTGGAAAAATATTTAACATGTTTAGATTTTGATTTTGTTTCTCGATTAAATTATAATTTGAAGTGAAATTTAGACTTTTTACATTTTCAAAATAATTTTTAACTTCAATCTACTTTTATATGGATAATTGCACGGTCAATATATAAATATATTTAAATATAAATAATTTTACAATTTTATTCAAAATTAATTTTATAATTGTGGAATAATACACACTCAAATCTATTCTATTGGCTCAAGATCATTCATATTTAATGATAACAATGAATATTCAAATGTATATACATTCATCTCCTACTTGTCTTAGATATCTATATATGTATAGATATCTAGTTGAAAATTATTTAGTAAATTTTTAAATATTTGCAGTATTAATGAATATATACATATACATCATCTCTTAAATTATACACATTTTTTTCTTCTCTTTTGTTAATATAAAAACTTAAAATTAAGTTGTTATTTTATCTACAAAATTGAAAGAAGTTGTTAAAATAATACAACACGTTATTTAATTTGGCACATCTATCTAAGACATATTATAAATATTATTATTTTTAAATAATATTATTAAAATACAAAATAAAATACACTTAAAATTACAGTAAATATTATATTTTATTTTTCGTAAAATATCAAAATATTATATTTATTTTATTTTCAAATAACGTTACTCATTTTTTTTCTCATCCTCGTTCACCAAATCATCAGTCCTAGCCCTACTTTAATAATAAACCAATATCGATTAAAAAAAAAAAAAAGAAAGAAATCAACCAATATCAATAAAGTGTAATTAATAATCCTAATCCTAATCCCACGAGCCTGCCAATATCCTACTCATTCCAAAATCTGACACTCATTCCAGCTGGTCCCATGATTCCAATCAAGCCATTTAATTAATAAATTAATGCAAAATAAAGAAATTCCCATGTATTTTCCAGCGGAGCAAAGTATGTCTATATTTACATTTACACTACCGTGGGTCTTTGCGTCGTTTGGTAGTGAAATGTATAGTTGAAAAACGCGTAATAGTTTCATCTTTACCCCTATATGAACCTTCTCGCTTTATCGTTCCCACTACTAAAACTTTTAACTTCAAATTCATTTCCTCTCCAGAGTCAACTCGTTCCAAACTAAATGAACTCGGAAACGCTACCCTCCACCTCGTCGTTTTGGTGCTATAGTTGCACCCGTTTCATTAACCTCTTCCACCAAAACGACGTCGTTTGTCCTCACTGCCAAAGCGGCTTCGTCGAAGAGGTTCAAGCCGGCCAATCTCCCGCTGTTTCCCTCTTCGCCGACGGTATTCAAGCTTCCAGAAGACAAGGCCTACGCCGGAGACGCCGCAACGCCGACAACCGCTCGCCTTTCAATCCCGTTATCGTCCTCCGTGGACAAGGGGATCAAGACGGCGGCGGTGAAACCGAAGGGAGTAGCTTCGAATTGTACTACAACGACGGCAACGGCACCGGTCTCCGTCCACTTCCGCCGACTATGTCGGAGTTATTGCTAGGTTCTGGATTCGATCGGTTGCTTGAGCAATTCTCTCAGATCGAGATCAACGGTTTTGGTAGGGCGGAGAATCCGCCGGCGTCAAAGGCGGCGATAGAGTCAATGGCGACGGTTGAAATCACCGATGAAGAAGTAGAATCCGAGACACACTGTGCGGTTTGCAAAGAAGCATTCGAACTTGGTTCGGAGGCGCGTAAGATGCCGTGCAAGCACCTTTACCATTCCGATTGCATTCTCCCTTGGCTTTCGATGCGAAATTCGTGTCCTGTGTGCCGCCACGAGTTGCCATCCGATCAAAACTCATCGGAGACTAGAATTTCCGGTCAGATCGATGAAGAAGCGGTTGGATTGACCATATGGAGGTTACCAGGAGGTGGATTTGCCGTCGGTAGATTCATCGGCGGTCGAAGAGCCGGCGAGAGTCACTTGCCGGTGGTGTTTACAGAGATGGATGGCGGTAATAATTCAAATGAAGGTTCTAGAAGAATCTCTTTGCCAGTGGGCAGTAACAGAGTTAGAGAGAGACGTGGAATTCGTAGAATTTTTGGGAATTTGTTATCCTTTTTTGGCTCCGTTAATTTAACCCGTAGCTTTTCACGGAGAAGAAGATGAACTTTGGTTACGGAAGAATTATTTGGTTTCGTCTGGGATGAAATTATTTTTTGGAAAGCAAATTATTATTTTTGCAGTTTAAAATTCTTAATGTAAATACCCAATAGTGTAGAATTGCTATTATTTATTTAATTAATTATAATTATTTAGTTGATTCCTTTTTAGATTGTTAATGTTATATCCCAATTTGATGACATTCTTTTGAAGGAGTGTTAGTGTTAGGGTGTAAGATGCAAGTTGTACTTGTATCAACAATAGCAGAATGAATTATAATTATTATTCTAATATTTTAGTACTACTAATTTGTAGTGATTCAATCTTCATAGCAACACCAAAAGTACCAAACACCAACTGGTATTTGCATGTTTGGTGACATAATAATTTTGTTGAAACTGTTAAGGTTAGATTGTGTCAAAATGACATTAACAGACCGTGGTGATGATATTGAACTCGCGGTCAATTCAAACATAACATGCACTATGTGAGATTTTTTTAGTTGGAAGGTAGCTTTTGGTTTTAGATGGTGCTTGTTGGGATAATGGTCGGGTGGGTGGCTAGACGATGATGACACATCGACACCCCATTATACTTGATTTCGTCCATCCTCTCTGTCCATGTTTTTAACACCTACTTGCTTAATCATGGACCTAGTAGTTGTTGCTAAAAGTTAAAGGTTGTTTTTCACGTACCCTTGGCTTTTAGCTTTACTCTTTTGTTTCTGATATATGTTTGCCTGCTGGCGATGATGTTAATTTGCTTGACTATACTTGTGGAACATTGTTCATTGATTGTTGTATGATCTTATTGAATCTGACAACTGTCTCGCACTCCAACTTGACTAATAATAATCAATTCTTAATTTTGGCACGCCTGCTTCAGCCGTTCGGCTAACTAAAGTTGAACCTTTCCCTACCACTATACTTTGCCATGTTTTTTAGTAAGCAATGTTTTCCCATTTTTGACTCACACACACCCATAAAAAAATAAATTAATAAAAATAAATTTAAATTTTGAATTAAATACGTTAATTTTTATTAATTAAAATTTATTTTATATTCAAGAGCTCAAAGTATATATGTGGGACCTACAATCTCTACCACATTATGGATTTGATTCATTGGATGGCGGACTAAGTATTAATAAGAGGAAAGTAAATTTAAAATATTTCATGTTTGATTCAATAATAGAAGGAGGTGAATTTTAATGACGAAAAAAAAAACTGAATAAATATTTTATTAAATTATTTATATCAATTACTCTTCTCGTCTCAAAATATTTCACTTTGTTAATTTTACACAAATTAAAAAATATAAATAATGTTGTACTAAAAAAAAATTGTATATTAATTTACAAAAGTATCTCCATTAATTATATAAGAAATATGAACTTTTTATTGAGAAAATAGAGTAATAACTGGTAAATATATAGGAGAATGTATTACTGATTTATTGAGATTGTAACGTAACATCTTACTTGTATACTATTTTTATATTTGGAGACCAAATATTGTCCAAATTTTTCTTAAGTGAGAGATTAGAGGGACTAACAAACTAGGGAGCGAAAGGGGGACAAATCATGAGAAAGAGGGAGAGCCTTTTAAGGATTCAAATTGTGATGACAATTAAGAACAACGAAAAAAACAAAGTGCACTACGTGAGAAATAAAATAGTTAATATTTTATTTAGGTTAAATATGTTTTTGTTGTTATATATATATATATATATTCTATTTTGTTTTTAGTCTCTCAAAATTTTTTAATCAATAATTTTAATCTTTATTTTTAAATCAATTCATGTATATCAATCGAATTTTTAAATGATTTTTTTAGAATATTTAGAGCATAATAAGAATCCACCGTATAATTTTTTAGAATTTTTTTAATAAAATATGAATTTTTAAGCACTAAAAACTTAAAAAATCATATTTAATTTGTCATTGTTAAAAAATTTTAAATTTTTGTGGAATATATTTTTATAATGTCCTAAACATGCATGCAAAAAATTATTTAAAAATTCATATAATACATATGAATTGTTGTAAAGGCAATGACCAAAATTATTGACAAACAAATATTTGAGGAACTATTGTTTGAAGAAACATTTTAGAGGGACGAAAAAAGAAATTTTGTATATTTATAAGGACCAAAAACTTATTTAACCCATTTTGTTTTCATGAATAATGTTATAAATTAAAGCCACATTTATTAGGTATTGTTTGTTTTAGGTCTTGTGCGTAAACTCTTTTAGCTTGTCTTTACTAAAATGCGTCTCAATTGAAAAAAGTGTGAGTATTGTTTATAAACTACTATTAACTTCAATTTTTAAGCAATGTATGACTTTTTTTGCAGTACCGGAACAACAACCTCATTGAGGTAAATGAGCGAAAGGGTATGGCAGTCCTCGTGTGTGGCTTAAACTTTCATTTTTCATAGATGACAATATTGTTTCGACCTCAAGCCACATTTTTAAGGTATTTTCCACTCGTAAGTCTCCGTTGTATTGTATCTACTAAAAAGTGTTTCGGTAAGTAGAGAAGTATGAGTGTTATTTATAAACTAACTTTAGCTTTGATTACAAGTAATGTGAGATTTTATTTTATTTTATGTACCATAACAATATCCCCAAGTCACAACTAAAACTAAAGGATTAAAGAGTTTGTCGGTTTAAATGTGTGACTTAGACCTTTGTTTCTACTAAACGTGGTCAATCATATGATCTTGATCTAAGATAATGACCAAAGTGGTGGTGAGTAGTAGTTCGCCGAGATGTGAATTAGACTCACTCCAAAACAAATAATAAAATAGCCAATCTAAAATGGAAAAAGATGAGCTTCAAGAGATTATTCAAAGTCTAGCGATGGTGGGCACATGCAAAGCATTATGATAACTAATGTACATAGTATAAATTATATTAATAACTTTGAAATTAAGTTGGCTTGTCATTCTACAACTTCGGCTTAGTGGAGAAATTTTGGATGATCCAAATAAGCATATTGATAACTTCTTGCAAATTTATGATACTATGAAGATCCATCAATGCTTATTTCACAATTACGTAGGGTGCACCCTCCTTTAGGTTATATAAGTTTAACGTTGAAGTCTATTTTCACCCATTTGGTGATATTTGAGGATTAGAAGCAGTGGTAAGAGATGCAGAGAGAGTGATAGTTGTTGCCGGTAGTTGGACAATTCATGCTTTGCTAGTTTCAGATGTAGCGAAAAGTTTAGATATGTGAAAGAGTCTAGAGTTTGTGAATGATTTGCTATTTTAAGTTCTTGTGACTGAGTCAAACTCTTTCAATGTAATTTTGACTTTGATTGAACATCATTAATATACGTTTTATATTAGTCTTATCATGGAAGATTGTATGCAATTATGTTTTAGTTTTAATAACTTACAGTTCTTCATGTTAGACGCGATACTAATAAGTTCACAACCTGTTTAACTAAATTTGTTATTCATAATCTTGATCATGTATGAGTTGAAGAGACTTTGAATTTTATTTCTGCAGTTTTAGCTTTTGCTTTGTTGTCCTACGTGATTTAATGAATTATTTTTCTCATAAAAAATGTATAACAATTATTTTTAAATGTAAAGGTTAGTTAGACAAAAGGCTACGTCTAGTTGCCTCATTTCTTTACATGTATCAATCTCATTTAGCACGCAAAACAGATGATTAAGAATTTTTAGAAAAATGCCTAATGGAAATATAATGGAGTGGACAAAAGAGTGGCTCAATTTCAATACCACATTTTTTTGAGTTATATAAGCCTCACATCACTATCAATTAAGGTGTGTCCCATTCTAAACATTTCACACACCTCATAAATAATATTAACTTGAGCATCATAATGTTTACGGTACATTTCGACAATCAAGAGCTACTTTCAGTGTAAAATTATGTCAAAATCAATTCATTTTACTATGAGATGCTTTATTTTTATTTTTTAAATTTGAGTTCCTATTGGAACAAGAACCTCAAATTCATCTATTCCATTAACAATGTTTATTGTAGATGATAATATTCATCAAGATATATTGAAAAAATTAGTGTAAAAAAGGCAGTAAAGATATTCCTAATGAGGGATAAGACCAAGACAAATAACTATTTTTACTTGAAAGGATTTGACAACAAAGTTTTTGATCAAATAGTTCCAACTTCAAAATCTACAAACATGCGGATTGCAGAATGAGATGACTTTTTTTGTCCAACAAGAAACTGTAGGATACTTGTTAGAGAGGGTGGGAATACGTAAAAAATGGGGTGCATGTAATATTGTTCTATTACTTTTTTGTTGTTGAACACATTATTGTTCTATTATAAGGGAAACATTGCTAGTGGGCCTTTATGGGCCATTATCAGTAAGCTGAAATAAAAACGTGATTTATCTCCATTTTTTGACAAAAAAAGTACACTCTATTTTTATTCATATTAAATACATTATTGGAAATACACTTTTAAAACTGTATTTCACTCAATTTTCCGTTTTCAGAACAAAACTTTTTGTAATATTAATATTTTTTGGGTGGGAGAAGAATATCTACCAAATAAAAAGTCTAGCTTCTTCACCAACATTTTAATTATATAACTTTATAAGTCTTTTTCCATAAATTAAATTCTAAATGTTTGCGTTAAAAAAAACTCCCAAATCTTTTATTTCAATTTAGAACTCCCACACGAATTAGATCAGGTCACACGCACAAAATATATATATATATATATATATATATATATCGGTTATTTTTTACGGATTATAATAACTAATAAGTATTTTTTTTTAACACAAATATGACTTATTTGTCCCACTTTTAAATATTGTTCATGTATAGACTAGATTATCCTAGTGTATTTTCATAATAAGTATTATTTATATTTTTTTAGAGATTAAATTGATTTTCACTTATTCTTTGAGAAACTAAAATGCATCTTTACTCTTCTATATTAACAAAGAAAGATAAACAATTTAAAGTTTTTATGTAACTTTTATATGATAATATTTTATTACACAATAACATATTTATTTCTTATTGACTTTTTATTTAGATATATTACTAGATCCCATAAACTATGAGTGCATTTCAATATTTCAATACTTAATTTGAAATTTGAAGTATTAAACACTAGGAATATTTTAGGCAGTTGGCGGATAGTCCATACACCAACACTTCCCACTGATACATTTTCCAAATTGTCCTCTAGGACAATTGGATAGACATACTTCATCTGTTTTACAGGCGTAACCTGCATAGTATCCACTTGCTCCTTCTGATTCTTGACACATATCTAGACACCCAAATAATACACGTGGTCATGAAATTATTGTTATATGTAAGTCAGAGATTTAAAAGGGAAACTAGTTTGAAGTGTAAAATTACAACATTAAACATTAAAATTTTATCTAATTTACTCATTTGTTTCGTACCTGATGCAATAACAAAGAAAGCCAATAAAAATACCATTGTGAGAGTAGAAATCCTTTTAGTGTCCATATTGTATTGTATTGTAAATGATACATATGATAGATTATAGATGTGTGCTTATATAGACAAATAGTCATATTTCACAATGACCATATTAACTATTTTAGATTGATATATTAAATATAAAGATAATATTTGGTTCATGTTAGACTGATAAATATATAAATAATTGTTTTATATAGTCAAAATAGATATACTTTTTTACTAAAATGTAAATTATTTTTATGAAAAAGAAAAAGTAAATAAGTTAAATGCAAAAATAATCTATAAAATAATTGAAAATTTGTATTTTTGGTGTAGATAAATAAATTAAATATATAAATGTAAATGTAAATTTGAACTCATTTTAAATGTAAATGTAAATGTAAATTTGAACTCAATTTTTGGCTCACATTTGTGTGTGCCTTTTGTTTGTTTTATTTGAATCATCTGGTTATGCCACTTTTTAAAACTCAACATTTTCGTAACAAAACATTTTGTGGTCCGCATTCTTGCTACACCAGCTTGTTGTAAATCCAAGTTAATTTTTTTTAATTATCCAAAATGCTTTATGTTGTAACTCAATGGACAAATGACATGCTTTACCAAAAAATTAGCTTATAAGGAGATATGCCTAAAGGTGTGTTGCACAAAATTCCGCAAGTGTATGAGTTTTTCAAATAGTAGTAGTTTAGCTGGCCGTAAAGCGGCCTATAAAGATGTCAATTTATATAGTAAAGTGAGAATACAAGATTGACTTATTTTTGGATCTCCCAGTGGGTAGTATTTGAATAATTTATTAAAAAAATCTTTATATATATTTATGTTTAAATATTTTATTTATTGTATGCATTTGTCTTACAATAATGTGTATAAATTTCTTTATATATAATTTTTATTAATAATATCATAAATTTTCATGTGTCCCATAATAATTTTTTTACTATTAATTTAATTGAAAATAAAAGAAATATTATTATTATTATTATTTTACGATGATAGAGTCCCCACAGTAGGGATAGTGACGAAAAGAACTCTCTAAAATAAAGAATAAAGACAGAGATAGAAAACATTTTAAATGACAGGAACATAGAGCGGATTGAGTACTCTCGCTGTTGACATTCCTAGCGGCATATATTGTGGTCCTCCTCTCTCTATCAATCTTTTTTCTCCTCAAAAACAATAATATAACTGTAAGCTGATATATCATATCAAATTATATAATCTCATCTCTTTCAGACTTTTAATATATATGTTAAAAAATATGGGTATAGTTAAGCGCTTGTAATATTATTTTTTTAACGATGATATTAGTATAGGCTATAGAGCATCGGTATATTGGGATGAACGTTTATCAATATATTTTTTGAATAAATTTTATTTTGAAAATGTATTTATTTTTGATTATTTTGTTTATAAACATTATTTTATATAATCAAATGTATTTTTAAATGTGTATCTACTAAAAAAAATATATTTTATTATAATAGAATGTAAATTTTATAGTTAGTGTATTTTGCAGTTAGCAACAAAGTGGTAGAAAATCTTTTTATATTACCAAATCGTGAAATAGACGAAAAGTATCTAATATGTTACTTTTGATTAAACATGGATTTGGAGCAAAATTAAGTTTGTAAAATTAATTTTCAAAAAAATCCACATATAATTTCAATCTCATATCGACTATAGGTGATATCTGTCCTGACCAATCCAATAATATGTTGACAAGTCATTTATAAGACTTAAATGGTGTTTAATTAAGCGGTGGTCTCCATGAGCCTTTTGCTCAAAATACCGACAAAATGAATCATTTGTCTCTTTAAACACTGCACTAAAACAAAAAACAAAAAATGTCACACTACGATGACAAACAAGTCAACAACACACTTAAACAACAAAATCATTGATAAAAACATGAAGAAAAAAATTAAATTTCTATAAAAAATCACTTAATTAAATAAAAAGAGATAATACAATAGTTTAAAAATATAATTTCAGCCAAACATTGACCGTAAACTATTATTCCAACGAACAAAAAATTGACTTAAGTTTGTTTTGTAAAGCGTTTTAATATGATATACTCGCTTAAAGTGAATAATTTTTCTAACATTCAAATATATATTAACTAATTAATAAAAATCTTGGCATGCATGCCTACGGTAAAAAAATGTTATCTCATTAGGTAAATTTATTTATAGATACTAATATTATTAGATTGAATATAATAATCAATATTCATCGGTCACATACACTTAAATTATTGATCAATTAAAATTCATTTAAAGTTAATTTTGTTATTGTCATCTTAAAATATCAAATTCAAATTTTTCTCGGAATATATTTAAATTGATAAAGATAATTTTATTAATAAAAATTTATCCTTTTTCATTTTTTTTTAAATTAAGGGCCGAAATTTTTTACCAACAGTGCCTGTTGCAGGTGTATAGTACAACTACGACAATAAACGACTATAAAAAAAGTCAAAGTTTGTAGTACAAATAATACAAAGTACGTACTACAATATAGTTGTACTAATTAAAACACATATATATAGAATAGAACAATATTATTACCAAAAATATTGGAGTACTAGCATATATAGACATCAAAATTAACGAATACAACAACGCAAATAATTAAGGAGAAGTTAAGAATATTATTATCAAACCAAAGAACACATTACATGGCTTCCTCCTCTAAAACCAAAACCCTAAAGTCAACGTTCCTTATTTTGTGCCTCTTAGCCTCTTTTCTGTATCCAATCAAGGCTCATGGTGGAAAAGATGATGATTCCGACCATGATTCCGACAACATAAATAATTTACGTTCAAAGAGTTTAATCCTTGTCAAAATATGGTGTTTGATTATCTTGCTAGTGACAACTTTCTTAGGTGGTGTGTCTCCTTATTTCTACCGTTGGAACGAAGTTTTTCTTCTCTTGGGAACTCAATTTGCTGGTGGTGTTTTCCTTGGAACTTCTATGATTCATTTCTTGAGTGATTCTAATGAAACCTTTGGAGATCTCACTACAAAGACTTACCCTTTTGCTTTTATGTTGGCTTGTGCTGGATATCTTCTCACCATGTTTGGTGATTGTGTTGTGGTTTATGTCACAAGTAATAATCAAAGGGAAGCTAAGGTTTTGGAGCTTGAAGAAGGAGGGAGAACTCCTCAAGAACACCAGGAAACTACGGATGTGGTGATGGATTCGACTAACGTTGCGTTCATGAAGACTTCCAATGTTGGAGACACTATTTTGCTCATCCTTGCGTTGTGTTTTCATTCGGTTTTTGAAGGGATTGCCGTTGGAGTTTCAGGTTACTTTGATTCTCTCTCTCTTTTGTTTTAAATTGCAGTTGTAGTTTAATTGCAAACTTTGTTTACTAGTTTATAATTAGTTGATAAAGTTTGAAATTGTGTATTTGATGTGCAAATTTAGACAATTCCATGTTCAAATTTAGACTATTTTATGATTAAATTTATATTACCATTGGAATTGAGATTATTAACTGCAATTTAGAACCATACTTTCATCCCTAATAAAACCAAAACAAAAAATAAATAATTGCTTTTCTAACTAGCATATATGATTTTTTTAATTAAAGATGAACCTCCAACAACAACAACAAAGAAAACATAAAACAAAAAACTAAAAGTCATTAACTAATTAACTCCTATAAGGCAATTTTAGCTTATATA
>JBBPBQ010000003.1:48649446-48661765 GCA_037974755.1 Cicer yamashitae
ATATATGAACTAACAACCTAAACATTTGCATAAATATACCAAAATTTATCACATAATATTAGAAGGAAGAGTGGTTTAATTAAAATTAAATTTGTCCTTACCTAGTGAGGGTTTTAGGTAGGTAATTAATTTATTAAATATGTTGTTTAAAATTTTGCAATAATTATATATAGTCTCTTCAATATGAAAATGCATGATATTAAAATGGAAACTAATATATAAAAATGATTAATAATGAATAATCAGGTACTAAGGGAGAAGCATGGAGGAATTTATGGACAATATCTTTGCACAAGATATTTGCAGCCATAGCAATGGGAATAGCTTTGCTTAGAATGTTACCAAAAAGACCATTAATAACAACAGCAGCATATTCATTTGCATTTGCAATCTCAAGTCCAATAGGGATAGGAATTGGCATTGCAATAGATGCCACAACAGAAGGAACCACAGCGGATTGGATGTATGCAATATCAATGGGTATTGCTTGTGGAGTTTTTGTTTATGTTGCTATCAATCATTTAATTTCTAAAGGCTTTAAACCTCAGAGGAAGACACGTTTTGATACTCCTTGGTTTAAGTTTCTTGCTGTGCTTTTTGGTGTATCTGTAATTGCTGTTGTCATGATTTGGGACTGATCATCATCATGTGTGTCTGCTCCTCTTTCTTCTATATATTTGTCTATGTTGAAAACAAATGTCAATTATTCCTTCATATTTCATGTTTTCAGTGTGTTTTGTTTAGTTGTTTCACATGTATCAACAGAAATAACGTTTGTAAGAATTTTATTCACATATTTATCATTTTTATTTTTAATGAATATTTATTGTTTTTATGAATATTTATTGTTTTTCTTACCAATTTAAATGATTGATTTTTTTTTTTTAGTAAAAAAGAATAATAACAAGCCAAAGTTATAAATAATTTCACTAAAATATTAACAATGATGAACTATTAACTTTTTAGAAACTATTTGAGTATTTATTAGTCCTAGTTGTAAATGTAACTTTGAATATATAACGTAGATAATAAAATATTTTTAGGTGTAAGTACATGTGAAGTTAAGACAAATTTTATGAGGTGGTCAAACGTAAAAATATTACAAAATCAATATATTAAACTTAACCAATAAACAAAAACATTCACAATTATATTAAAATTCACACAAAAAAAATTACTTAATCAATAAGAAAAACAAAACTAATACTTATAAAATGTAAATTATATCCGCAACAAAGGAAATAAAAATTAAAAATTACTTATTTAGAAATATGAAGTTTAACGACATCTCAATGAGTTAAATTCATCCATAGATAATTGATTATGTGTTAAACATACTCACAACGTCTCTTTTAATGTAATATTTTTGATTCATTTTTCAATTTATAAAAAGTAATGGTATTTTTCTTTATAATGTTAATAATTTCAATATTAAAATGAGTTATGGGTACTATCTATTTGGACTAATAATAAATCATGAACTAATTATTCTTGTTGTATTTCTTTGGACCAATAAATTGGTATTTGGGTAGCTAAATATATAAATATACCTATTTGCTAAACTAAAACAAAACAAAAACAATCCATCAATATAAGACTCTTCGCCTTAATTTGTGTGTGAGTTTTTGATGATAATTATACCATTTTATCACTTATTGAAAAAAAAACATACTTAATTCTTTTTGTTTGTTGGTTATGAACCCAATCTAGTTTATTAAGTCCAATTTATTTGTTAAATCTATTTTTTAAGTTTTGCAATTGTGTTTCTAATATCATGTACATGTATACTTTGACTTTTTCCTTCGATAAATCAAGTAAGTAATTTTGTCTATCTCACGATATCGGAGTTTATTCGATCAAGTCATCCACCATGATATATACGCACTAAACTCAATAATACTATACGTAAAGGGTTGTATTGGAGAGAAAAAAACCTACCTTACAAATTAATTTTATAATGCCGGGTTAAAACAAATATAAAAATTCAAAAAAACAAAAGAAAAATATAATATTTTTTTAGTTCAACTAGTGTATCCATTAAGATAGTTCACAACTTGGACACTTTAGACCAACTATAAGACTGATTTCCGATTAAAATGATTAAGTAGGATTTCGTAGATCGGATAAGCCCACTTGTTATTGGACTATGAATTATCAACACTGCGAGAGAGCACGCGGGGCCCATTTTCTTCCACAGAAAATCACAATCAGTTGTTTTTGTTTCTTCCCAATTTACACTAGAAAAGGACAAAATACAATGAACCAATTAGATTTGAGACATTCTAATAAATTACTAAAGCCAACCATAGAGGCGCACCATTATGAGATAAAAAATGTTAATTGTAGTTATTTATTTAAATACTTTTATTAATTGTAATTAGTGAGAAATTTAATGAATTGAGATATGATAAATAAGAGTATATTAGTGAAAAAAATTATTAATGTTGTATTGTTATTAAAAATGACAAAACAATTTTAGATAGAAAAAAATGACAATGAAACACCTTATTGTGTAGGAGAATATTAAAAAAATAAAATAACCCGTAATATCAAAACTTTGTTTGTATTATCTAACACAAACTCAAATAGTTAGTGAGGTTTGATTTAGGATGAAAATATGTACTAATACAAGATATATACCAGTATATAATGGAAAATAAAAATAGAAAATGTGTAAAGATGATGAATGAAAAATTAGGTGTGAAAAAAAAAATACTCCAAGTCCAATGATTGAAACATTAACCAAAATGTTACTGTCATCAACTTCCACATATGGAGGAATAATGGATAGTACTTCAAAGTTCAAACTGCAAAATTTCCTTTTGGCTTCATAGAGGTAAAAAAATTGCAAAAAAGAAAGGAAAAAGAAAAAAAAAAACAGAGAGAAAGCTTTTAAGCAAGATCTATGATAAAGCAATAGGTGTATAATCACGATATATATATAATGAAACTTAGAATATAATTGTTCTGTCCTGGCTGCAGTGAAAAGATTAATCTTAAGTCTACTTTGATGTATATGTATATTTCCACCAATGTGTAAATCTAATACTAACTCAACTTAGTTAACTCCTAATTACATTCAAATCTATAATATTCAAGTTATGAAGAAAAAAAATTATCCACTAAGATCAGAAATAAAAAAAAACTTGTCTAAGTTGCAACAAAACAATGGATCTATGCAAATATTGCAATAGAGTTGATTCTATTTAATCTCCATGTTTGTGCCAACAAACTAACATGGCTACACACCTTCTCATTATGTAAAATCTTGCTTTCTGTTCCTTAGCTAAATTGGTGCATTTTCTACCTATAGAAGGGTTCTTCTGCGAATAGCTTCTTGAAAGATTGCATTTTGAGGAAGTGGAAGAGCTTCTTAGGAGTGAAGAGTTTGAAGTAGAGCTTCTTGTTGAGCAACTTCTTGAGAACAATGACTTTGAAGTAGAGCTTCCTGTTTTCCTCTTCTCATCCATTTAAAAAAATGTAATAATAATAATAATAATAATATCCAAAACTAGGTAGCTTCCACACTTTGAAACTGATTCTTTATGTGTGTGTATGGGAAAAAAAGGCTATGGTGATAAGAGAGAATAAGAAAGTTAGTGAGTGTGTGCAAGTATTAATTCAAAAAGATCATCAATACATGCTACTATAATATGGTCAGCATTGTGTTTATATAGCCATATACATATCCACTTATGAGAACATTTTAAGTCAAATTAATGTGCTTTTTTTGGTTTTCTAAGGAAAAAATATATGATAATTCAAAATTTGATCGACAAATAAGTAAAATTTGATTAAATTAAGATTGTTTCAATAAAGATCATCATACCTTACACATACGTTAATTGATGATTTGTTAGTAAAGTATAGTAAAAAATCCTTAATAAAACTATAAATAAAGTTGATCATAAATGTTGTTAATTGATGATTTGCTAGTAAAGTATAGTAAAAAAATCCTTAATAAAACTATAAATAAAGTTGATCATAAATGTTGGTGATTTTGTGTGGCATAAATTAAGTGTGTTTTCTCTAATATATATTTTTTCTAAAAAAAAAAAGAACATTTTCTAGTATTTTCCTTCCACATTTTAATTTGAAGTGTGGTGGGGTTGAGAAATGAAAGTATGTCCGTTTAACAGCCTCGGATATGCTATGATTCTTTTTGAAGACATACATCTTGTACGGTTCTAAAATGAGCACAGTCACTTATTAAAATCTTTTCCTGTATAGACAAATGTTAGCTGGTTCTCATGTGGAGGGTTGTGTTCTACCTGTTACTCCACTTTATTTTTTTGTTTTTATCTTTCATTTAATCTTCATTACGATAATAATTTCTCTTTTTAAACATTTATTTTCATATTTTATATAAAATAAGTTATACAAATACTTCATTTTTTTAAAAAATTAGAACGAGACTATAATTCAAAGTTAAAATTGACTCATTTATATTACGTAAAGAACATAAAAGAATAAACTGAATTTTTATTTTTATTTGTTTTGATGTGTTCAAGGAAACAGTTGCGAGAATCCTAAGTTGAATGGTTGAAGTTTAATTGACTTCATGCACCACAACTCTTGTGCCGAATTTGCAGTTATAAGATGCTTTTTCTTCGGTGAAAAAAAAGTATAATGTGCACGTGGATGACACATGACAGTATCCTGCATCCTTGGTAGTCAAAAAATGTGTCTAAATAATTAAATTAGAAAGTCTTGATGAGTTTATTAAGAGAGACCTGTGCTCACGATTCACATTTGATTCGTATGAACATGATTGTTGTTTGAGATAGTTGTCACCGATGAAAATGATTTTTGAATTTTGTCTCTCTTTAGGATATTTAAAAAATAATAATAAATAAGAAAAGGCAATATATTCTCATTTATTATCTTTCTCTTTCAAAGTTTGAAAGCAACGTTTATGAGAAAGGAGATGGATAATTAATAGGCTAGTGGCTCTGATATGGTCAATCTTATGATCACCCTTAATTGCCTCTTGGATATGGATTCGGTGCTAAAGCATCTTTATGATCTCTTCCTAATTTTATTGAGTTTAGATATATATTAACACATGATTATAAATAACACACCTTTTAAAATACATTTTTATATAAAAAAATACACTTTTTATTAAACTTTTTTATAAATCGAAATTTAAATGAACTCCACTAAATTCTAACTAAAAAAATAAATCTATTAAGAAATTAATGCGTTTTTAAAAATATCTTACTATTGTTATTTTTATAAGTAAACATCAGTAAATTAATAATTTAAATTTATTGTTTTTAGTTTAAATTCGAAGTCTCTTTCTTATAACACATTTAATGTTTTATAATTCATCAACATCAACTGAATTATCTACACGAGAAATTATATTATTTATTTATGCTAACATGAGTTTATATTTTTAATACTACTTTATGAAGAAAATGTTTCCTCAACCTATGCATAAGTCGGTTTGCAAACAAATGATTGTCAAGTTGGTAGGGATGTAACTCATATCTCATAAGCTAAAAGATGTGAATTTAAATTCTGTTAATCGTAGTATGGAAATGGGTGAGAATAAGAACTATGATACAAATACATTTGAAATTTTAAATTAAAGTTAAAAGATTCACGTAAACATTAATAGAAAAAATAAATTTTTAACCTAACTTACAATATCAAACCAAAAAGTAAATTATAATTGATAATTAATGAAGTTGAATATAACGGAAGAAATTAAACTTTCACAATGTGATGAATTAAATTCAAATTTTTGTTTAAAGAAGTATTTACAATTCGCGGCAAACACATCTAAAATAAAATTATTTGAAGAAATATTAAAAAAAAAAAAAAAAAAACTAACATGCAAGCTTGGACTTTGATTATTCTTTTTATAAGATATATGTCTATTTGTGCAAAACTTAATTCAATTTAATATTCTCACTCCTAATGGTGAACCTCCCAAATTAACCCAAACTAGCTAAGCTTTTTTTCCACAAGAGAAAACTTATAAGTCGGTTTTCCTAATACAGTGAGATTTAAATAACACCCATAATATTGTACTCATTAACTCATGTATTTTATGCTTGAATTCAGAGGCACATGGCTTTGCAACTTTGTAGCTAGGGCAGTAGTTAGAATAGTAAGCAATATGATTCAGATTTAAAATTTTAAAATCTGGCATTTTTGTCTAAATTTAATATTTTGAACAGAACGGTCCTGCAGAAGTTATCATGTGAAGGAATTGATCTGTGTTTTTTTTTTCTTTTTTTATTTATTATTATTAAAAAATTGATTTGTGTTTTTGTATAAGCATGAGTATAGTTTAATTAATAAAATTCGCCGCTAGAGTACTGCAGCGGGAATTAAAATATATACATCAAACATGTAAATCAATATTGTTATCAGAAAGAAATTGGAAGAGATATGAAATGCACATCGAGAAAGAATATAATGATTTGGAAGCAAACTTTTATTATGAAGATTATTTGACTGGTCAAAAAACAAAAGTTTGCAATCACATGCGTGTTAAGTATATCATTATCATTGGTAAACAAAATTAGTGTAAAAATTACATGTATGTTCATCAATTTCTTTTGGGCACCTAAATGATTATTTGAGTCGAATGTGAAACAATGTTTTTGAGGGTTTGACTGGAATGGATGCCGTAAAATTGGAGCCTGCGAATTGTGTGGTTGTCCCTCTTAGTACAACACAAATTCAGAGTTGTTATAAAAATTGAAGATACACACAAATGTAGTCATTTATTATAATTATAAGCTAGCTATATGATGCAATCAAAGTCATAAAGCATTAGTTACAAATTAGGTTTGGTCAAAAGGTGACGTGGATGGTCAAAATCATTTCACGTGGTCTGCTCTGGTTGATGTAAAATATCTCTCTATTGGTTTTTTATTTTTTAACTCTCCATTGGTTTTTAAGTAAAAGAAATATGGTTTAAAAATAAAATTTTTTATCTTGATCTTTTATATTTTATTTATTTATTTATTTATTTTAATAATTGATAAATGTTTATCTTTTTTAAAATAACACTAAATTACAATAAAAACTATAGTAACAGTTTACGATAATAATTATATGTCCGTTTGAAATGTTTATAGTGAAAAAGGACTACTGAAAGTAAAAAAATAAAAAATAAAAATAAATGCTTAGTATATACAATTAGACTTTAACAATTTGCGAAATTAAGTTAATAATAGTAATTATATATCTATTTAGAATATATATAGTGAAAAGTACAAATGTTCATCTCTTATAATTATGAAAGATAAATGACGAAAATAAATAAAATAAATAAAAGATCAAAACGAATAGTAAGTAAAAGATAAAAGACAAAAAATATATTTAAATATAAAAATATATTTTGCAACTTAATTACTATGACATTAAAATTTTTGAGTAGGAGTTTTGTTATCGGTTATGATTATATTTGATCGAGAAATTAATTTGTATTATTGTATATAGACGATATTCAATTTACAGAAAAAAATATATAATTATTATAGTTGTTCCAAATATATTATTACTTTTAATTTATTTAAAAATTGGAATAACTTAGTCCATTAATATTTCAAGAAATATGTGTTCTATAGAATTATTGATTTAGTTGATTTACTTAAAAAATGATAATCATTCATTTAAATTAATAGTAATTATATTAATTAAGAACAATACAATTTAATAGTAATTATATTAATTATAGTTGTTCAAAATTATTTTTATTAATTTATTTTATAAAAAATTGTACACTTTTTTTTTATCCATTGATCCCTTCTACTAGAAGTTATTCGAGGAATTATGGAAGTCTAATGTCTTTCTGTAGATTCAACCTCCAACAGTAAACTGTACACTTAATTAAAAGTTTTATATGATAGATAGATAGTAATTCATTTTTTGTTGTCAAAGAAATTAAGAAAAAGAGCTAGCAACCACAAAACAAAGCAATTTATAAGTTTGGGCTGGATTGAAAATTACCATGTCCAGCCTCGCATGTGGTTTGTTTGTGGTCTTTTCAACAAACCATTAACCTTGACATAAAAAAGACCAATACCAAAGCTAGTCATCTTCTCTCCTGGCCCAAATTGTATGTGTTGCTGTTTTCTCTAACCATCAATTAGTTTTTTTTTTTTAATACAAAGGTAAATTTTAAAGTACCCTGCATGAGTTTGATTAATAATCAAGACTTTTAATGTAAAATCAACTCAAAATTTAAATTATTTAAAAATAAGTTAAATATAATATAAGACGTAGTTCAAATGATTGATTTTTGGATATCATAGACAATCAAACTCTAAAGTATTAGAGATTTCAAATTATTTTAATTAAATTAGAAGATACCTCTATCTCTATATATAGCTAAACTCTTCATAATTGAGTACGTGAATGCTAAAAGGAGAAAACCACAACATTGCTATTTCATGTGCTTGGTGTATTTCCTATATCTAAAATAGATTCACATAATCACTCTGCTATTTTCTTAGCTTAACATGACAATGCCTTAGTTTGAATTAAATTTATATCATGAGAGGTTTTTCAATTGAAATAAGGATTTAACTTTTAAGTGACAAAAAGGCACTTATATAATAAAGTTAGATCGTAAAAAAAATATAAAGTTAGATGAGAAAGCTTGTAAATATGTTGAGGTACATAGCTCATTTCAATTTATTCACGAAATTACTTTCTCCATCTCACAAAATCATCATTTTGTATGTATCAATAAAATTGTATAAATGAAAAGAGATAAAAAAACAACCTTACACAATTGACCTAATCAAATATTTGTGTATTTATTATTGTCATTCAGCGCTATAAGTTTGTGTTTCAAATGTTTTTTAGTAGTTTCACTGCATACCTCATTTAACATATGTAAAGTGTGATTTAATGTGCCTAAATCATTTTAAATAAATAGGATAAGACAACACTCAAACTAAGGCATATAACATCAATTTTTGATTATTGTATTAGTGCCTATGCACTGAAATTAACACAGAGTAAAGAGTGCTAACTGACTAAATTAAATTTTAATATTATGATATGTTTTCCTTTATATGTCCAAAGTCCAATTAAAGACTAAATATCTTATTTAATGGTTGCTTAAAAGACTAACTATATATAATTCAAGCTCCTCTAGCCATTAGCAAAATACATAAACAAAAGCATATTGCAGAATGGCAGGACACATTAACATGAACAACATATGTACTAAAACTCACCCACACACACATCAAGATATTTTACCTTGATCTTCAATTTCTTGGTTGTATAACTGTTTTGATCAGAAATTTGTTAGTCATGTATTTGTTGATGCAGCATCATCAAGATTCTCAATTCTATATAATGAAATTTCAAATTGATAAGCCGTGTGAATCTTGGTGATGCTGCACCCGCATAAACTGACTTTAACATATATGTGATGACACATCTTGCTTCTTATATATATGTTGCATGTTAAGCAAGAGAAAAAGAGTAGTAGGAATATAAATCACTAAACAAGTAAGCTTATTATTAATTATTAATAATATATATTGATTACCAACCTCTAATCCCGGGTGACAAGGCTTTTTGAACACGGCACCGAAAGTTGATTAATAAATCTAATTAGCAAAAGGAAAGTCTAATAAGATTAATTAATTTGAGAGTTTAGAACCAAGGGCAAATGAAGCAGAACACCCCATGGCTGGACCTTTCTAAGCTATAGCTAGTTGAGAAATTAATAATTATGATAACTGCCAAAATTTATTTATAAATATATTCGTGACCAAAAGATTGATATGAAATTTTTACATAATAATATAAAAAATAAATATATAATCAAATGATGTGAAATAAATCCACTCTCTAATTTCCACGTGTTGCTTGGCTAGTGGCTATCATCGTAGAGATGTAATATCATAAGAAGAATCAATGAATCTAGCTAGATAACTGATCATGCATCGAGTAAAAAGGTAACATCAAGCTCATTAATATGTGGTTTAGTGCTACTTTAACCCCACTTTCATTTTAGGATTGAGCACTTATGGTATTGGTGAGTTTGGATCTAATTTTATTAAATTATTCAAATTTAAACATGTGTTTAATTTTAATTTATTTTTACACTGATAAAAATGGGTTTGCAGGTGAATTGATTCGGATGGATTGTTTATTTTTAATTGAGATATTCATTTTCTTTAATTTTTTATTTTATTTTTAAAATTCATTTGTTTAAGAAAAAAATATATTAGATTTTTTATATTTGATTTTATGTATATGTTTTTATCAAACAATTTATTTATCATATAAGTGGTGTGATGACTAAGATCAAAAAGCTCACACTAAAAAATTTAATTTTTATACTTAATATTTGAAGTAAAGCAGTCGAATTCGAATAATTGTTAATCTATTTTTCTTCACCTATATCTGACTTTTAAAACTTGTATATATTCATATTTACAAATTCGTGTGACCTATATCATATTATAACGTGGTTGCGTATGAAATCGGAGAATTCGAGTTACTTGGTTTCAGTTGATGATGAAATTATTATTATCGGGTCTACTTTCATTTATATAAAAAGAAATGCTTAATTGCATTTTTAATCCCTTATTTTAGGTGAATCGCGAAAATACTTTCCCATTTATTTGTCTTCAGTTTTGGTCCCCAAACAGAATTTGGGTCCAAATCGTGATGAGTTGTTATTTTTTTAATGACGTTTCAAAAAAATGGTGACGTGACAAACGTCTACGTGGATTAAAAGCCATTATTATATTATTCCAAATTAAAAAAAAATACAATTTATGTTTTTAAAAGCCATTATTATATTATTCTAAATTTTAAAACAAAAGCCAAAATTAAAAAACATTTCAGCCCCAATTCAACGCAAATCTGCCGCGCATCTGAACCCTAAAATCGAAATTCGACCAAGCCTTCATCCTCTTCTTCATCTTCGTTTTTCTTCTTCATCATCCATATTCTTCATTTGTCCATATTGATATAAGTGAATCTGAAATAAGTGACTATGAAGATAAATGTTATGAAGAACTGAAAAGTGAAAGTTAAAATGTGAAAATTTCAGATGAGAAGTTCACTTGTCCATACTGCTCTAAGAAAAGAAAACGGGATTATTTGTACAATGAACTCCTGCAACATGCTTCTGGGGTGGGTCAGAGTAGTTCACAAAAGAGAAAGGCAAGAGAAAAGGCAACTCATTTGGCTTTAGTGAAATATTTGCAAAAGGATGGCTTTAGTGAAATATTTGCAAAAGGATCTTACGAATGTAGATGCTCCATCGGAACCGGTTGATAAAACTGACAATGCTATTGATTATGATGAACAGTTTGTGTGGCCTTGGATCGGAATTATACGAATAAAGGCTTGAGCTAAAATGTTTTTTAATTTTGGCTTTTGTTTTTTAATTTTGGCTTTTGTTTTAAACTTAGAATAATATAATAATGACTTTTAAAAACATAAATTGTATTTTTTAATTTAAAATAATATAATAATAGTTTTTAATCCACATAGACGTCTACCACGTCACTATTTTTTTTGACACGTCATTAAAAAATGACGACTTATCATAATTTAAATCCAAATTCTGTTTAGGAAACTAAAACTGAAGACAAATAAAATAGAGAGACTATTTTCGCGATTCACCTAAAATAGCAGGACAAAAAATGCAATTAAACTAAAAGAAAAAAAGAAAAAACCATTTGACTCAGTTTTCGGTCAATTTCTATATAGGTTCGTTCGTTCATTTTTAATTGTTTTGTTTAGAAAAAAGGCAAGCCTCCTTCCTTAGAGAGCGGACAAGCACTCGTGTGATCACATATTCACATGCCTCCGCGTATTAAGAACATTTTTGGATAATTTGCCTATCAATTAATTAAATTCACCACATAAATAAATTTATAAGTATTACTTACAACCTAATATTTTATTTTTGATGGATAAATTATTTACAAATTTTCGAAAATAAATTAAAAGAACTTAAATAATTAGATTATATAATTAATTTAAATGTTGATTACGAAAATTAATTAAATTAAATAATTTTATACTACTTATACCAAAAAAATAATAATTATATAGTGTTCATAAATATAGGACCCAATGAATAAAAGTATGGAAACTAATAAAATTTTTTGTTAATTGTACTAAATTTTCTGACGATGAATATTAGTAAATAAATAATTATCATCTTATAAAAATGACAAAAACAAATTTAACATTAGACTTATATTTATAAACATAGACGTACTTCCTCTATACCATAAAGATAAAAAATACCATAAAATAAAATATGAGTCATTTGATTATTTAAATATATATATATATATATATATAT
>JBBPBQ010000003.1:48662184-48735711 GCA_037974755.1 Cicer yamashitae
AGTAATTTAGGTAGTATTAATTAATTAGTATAATTATAAAATAATAATTAATATTAGTTAAAATTAAAATAGTTCACAATTACTCACTATAACACGAAATATTAGTTTTCCGGTTAAAGCATTTTTTGAAAACTTTTCAAGTTTTAATTTTTTTGTCTCTCGTAGTTTTAGTGGAACATGAGAAAAATCCAAATAATCATTATATTAAATCTAAAAATAATCACACAAATAAATTATACATCTTGTATTCACCAAAATTTTTAAGAAATTAAATATATATATATATATATATATATATATATATATATATAATTTCATATGTATAATACTTCCCCCTATATTTAAATAGATATCCTCAAATTATTTATCACTTTATAATATTAATAAAATATTAATACAATATTAATTAAGTTTTTTTTATATTAATTAAGTCGTATTTAAATAAATAAAATTCATTTAATGATTGAAATAAAGACACTTAATATTTTAAAAAAATGTAGAGATTAAAACAGATTACTAAATATTAATTAAAGTGGAGCACTTTCTCACAACAAATTTGACGGGTTCTAAGACATAAATAAATTGGAGAGCAAATAATGTGGATGATATTTGATGGAGTGAGTAGGTTTTACATAAGCAGAGGTCCAAAAAATAGACATAATGAAATGAAAGTAGTACGTAAATATATACATACATATTGAGCTAGCTAGTACCTATATACATACATATTGTTTCCAAAAAAAAGGAATGAATTAACGGCATGCATGAGTTGGAGGCAAAAGAGAGAAGAGTTGGTCGAGGTTTTCAGGTGGCTGAAAGTAACCATTCTTCGGAGCCTTTCTTTTTACCCTCCCAAATGAATATGGCTTCTTCTTCGGCGGTGGAGGGGGCACTAACGCCGTCTGTATTTGGCATTCCCACCTCTTCGGCGTTGAACAACCACCGTTCATCTCTTCAAACCCACCACCGCTCATCTCTGATTATTAATTATTATAATAATAATACACACACGAGTAAGGTAAGGAGAATTAAGCAAAGTGTAAGGTAACCATCAGTGAGTGATATATTTTTTATGCCACCTAAACACACCAATTTATGCAAATATTGAAATGTGTGTGGCTTCTTCTCGAACACGCTTGCACCGACACCTAAGCACTATTTTACTTATACGTGGCGCCAATTTAATACAACTCATCCGCCCTCATCCTAACCACAAAATTTCTATTTCTTAATTTCTCATTTTCAAACAAATATATTTTAATCTAATGGTAAAACAAATATGAAATAAAAATTCTATTTTATTACTTAATGTGAAAAATATATATTCAGAGGAACGAATTTTTTACTTATCCAATCATATCAAATAAACTTAATCATCTACTTCCATTAAAAGTTATTGGATGTACTTCCAAAAGTTAAATGTAAATTTACTATAAAAGTATATTTATTTTTAGAGGCTAAATCAAATAATCTTATTTAAGTGATTTTTTTTTTCTTTCTAATTATCTACACAAATTTGAAATATCACAACAAAATTTTGAATCATTTATTTTAATCGACAATTTTATATATTAATATAGAAAAGTAAAATAATGGTTAAAAATCACACAAAACAATTGTTATAGTGTATATCATTTGTATTTTTACATCTCATCTCCTTATCA
Source organism: Cicer yamashitae (assembly GCA_037974755.1). NCBI lineage: Eukaryota > Viridiplantae > Streptophyta > Magnoliopsida > Fabales > Fabaceae > Cicer > Cicer yamashitae. The sequence continues at coordinate 48,663,849 of JBBPBQ010000003.1, forward strand.
TTCTTCTTATCACTTGTTTTTTAACTTATACACTTCAACCACCCAATCAATTTTATATCATTTCTTTAATATATACATTAAGACCACTAATATAATTAAAAATTAAGATAAGTAAAAATATCTAACCATTAATCAAGGTATAAAGGACTGCATCATAAGCTTTGAACACGAAATATGACAAACATTCAAAAAAATTGTATAGATAGAGGAGTTTAATTCAGATAATACATCTTTATGCGTGTTCGAGAAACTCACATAGTTCAAATAAAATGGCAATAGTGATAACTGTGTATAGACAAAAATAACAGTAAACAACTTTTAAATTGTTTCTATAAAATATGATACGTGTGTAGATTATTCTGATTTGTACCATATAATACAATGCAGTACTTCAATTTGAATTTAGTTTCAAACGGTATATTTGTTTCCATATGGCAAACGAAATGGAAAACATAATCAAAGACAATTAATTTGTTTTAAAGAGCAATAAAAAATTTGTGTTATTTATACATTATTTATTTAATTTTTATGATTTTTGAAATTAATAATTATATAAATATACTTTTTAATTATTTTAAGTGTATTTATTACCTTTATTATGTACGAAGACACGTAGGAAGTTAGATAATTTATTTTAGCATAAAACTACAATAGTATTCCATTGCTACGAAAATTTATAGGTTTAGAAATAAGAAATTAGCTCGCTTTAGAAACTATTAATTTGGCAATGATTATAAATAATAATACTGTTGTTAGAATATTTTGTTATCAAAGTTTAAATTCTAAGAAATTTCCAAATTCTATTTATGTTACTTGATAGTTGTATTAATTGCCATAATTATAAAATTTTACTTGAAAAATAAGTCTTATTTATTTATATCTTATTTTATTATTTATTATTTATATTATTATAGATTGTATTTATTGTCAATGCATGAGAGAAAAAAAAAATTCTTACGAGATTGCCACATATACATTTTAGTTGATAAAATAGATGTCATTTAATCTTAGTATAGATTGCCATGTTTTTGTGTGTCTAATGGAACATAATTGTGACAAAGGGAATCGTGATCGCCCACACATTTCAAAAAGTAGGTACCTACTTATATATTTCCCTTCCAAAAGATTATTAACCACTCATTTTGTTTATCAGATACTTCGATTATATATAAAGAGAATTTTAGAGAATTTTTTAATTATATATATATATATATATATATATATATATAATATCTATAAAATGTATTTATTATTTGAGTTACTTTTATACTCTTATTTTTAATATTTGTTTTTTATATTATTATTAAATATTTAATGTGTCATATTTTTTTTATACACAAAATTAACAAATTAAAATAATTAATAAATACATTAATTTTATTTTCTCTTAAACGAGATGTAGTGATTCAAACATCATTTACCACTAATGATTACCTAATTTATTTTATAAAACTCAATAGCAAATATCAACATTTGGGATGCACAAGACCTAATGTCATTTAGTTTATGCATATCTTCTTCTTCCCAAAAAAATTCTTTAACTTTCTAAAAAAATGTCCAACTAACGAGTTTCCTCTTCTTCCTCACATCCAAGTGACTTAGGTAGTCATGACATTCATATTGTATTCTTCGACTACTTCAAGTTCTAAAGCTTCCTTTTTTTAACCATTATCTACTTTTCCACGACAAACATTTATGTAGCATCACTATGATATTTCAACGTGCTCATATCATCAATTAAATCCTAATACAACATTTGAATACCCCAATAACTCTATCGAATAGTGTTGGATTTGAGATTTGTCTTTTGGGATGCAACTTTTCTAGGTCAACAAAATTCCCTCCAAATAGTACCACTACACATCAAAATATTCTTCTATCGTAGAAGACTATTCCCTATAACAATCCATAAAAACTAATTATCATAAAAAAATAGGATCCGGTTGATTTTAATCTTAAAAACTCTATTTTAGTTTTTAAAAATTTAAAAATTTGTTTGGGTTACTTATTTTTAAAAACTGTTTTGTAAAATTATTTTTAAAATTATACTTTTTAAAATTAAAAAAGCAAGTGTTTTACTTTTTGTTTTTTCAATTTTAAAATCTAAAAAGAAAAAACACAGAAGAGTACTTTTCATTAATGACATAATTGTAATTATGTTCAACTTATAAAATAAAAAAAATTGCTCATTCGCAATTGAAACAAGCAGAAACAGAGAGGCCATGAAAACACGCACGCGATGGAGTTAAACCCTAGATTTGCAATTCCAACTCTAGCTCGCGATTCGATCAAGTTCATCCACCTCATTCCCTCTTCTTGACCATTGTTGTGTTCTCCATTCTCTCTGATAATTTCTTTGGTTAGTTTTTCTTTTCCTTTCTTTCGCATACGGTTTTTTTGAATTTGGGTTTTAAATTGAATTTTATTTTTCGAATTAAGTTGGTTTCATTTGTTGATTTCCTTGGTTTCCTTTGTGTTCTGAATCATGATCTATTTGTAATTAATATTAACATATATATGAGATCAATGAGTATAAATTTGGTGTTTATAAAATCATCTTTTGTTTATGTGTTTTTTTGTTTGTTTCATTTTTCTCTTTAATTCTTGTTTGAATGAAGAATATGAATTCTTGTTACATAATTTTTGCTGCAAATAATTTGTAACCACGAAATAAGGCGTCCGCCGTTGCTTTGTTTCCTGTTTTCAATTTAATTTTAGCATTGTAATTACATGAGCATCGTATTAGAGATAGGATGTGGGTACACCATCACAATTAGTTGCACAAATTACTATCTTTTATATTTTATTATATACAATGTTGGTTGATATTTCTTAAATACTTGTATTGGTTCGGCTTAATTTTTATGTTCTTGGTGGATAATATCTATATTAAATTTTTATATACCTTTTTCTTCAATTGAATTTTAAAAATAGTGATCAAATAATATATTTTTATATTACAATTAAATTTGAAACTCTATTCACTTGCAATTAATCTTATTTTATAAAAAATTAAGGAAGTGAACAATAATGGACAAGTGTTTATTAAAATTTTTTAATAAAAATATATTTATTAATTATACTAAAATATTTTACTTGTATTTAAATGTTATTAGTTGAATTTTTCTATTTTTTACTTTTATTATTTAATATAAGAAAAACATATTTTGAAAATTGTATTACCAAATTTTTTTAATTCTCTATTCAAAATCTGTTTTAAAAAATTAAATTATCAAATAGATTTTCTCTTTTTTCTCATCTCTAAAACTATTTTTAAAAACAAATATCTCAAACAAATTTTTTCTTTAATTCTATTCTTTAAAACAATTTTTAAAAATTAAAATGTAAAAGTGTTGCAAACATGCCCTTAATGTTCTGTTTTCTAACCCCAACCACAAAGAAAACCTCAAACCCATAGAAATTCCTAAAACATTACATACTTTTAGCCTTAGAGTTCATTTATTTGTTTAAATTTCTGGATAACAAACACAACTATAAACACAATTAAATATGCACAATTGGTAAGAGAGAAACACGTGAATTTAGTGTCAAGCCACAAATGTATACAAAACTATTTATTTAATAAAATTGACAATGAAAAAACATATAAAATTTTCGACAATTAAAAATATGTATCATACGATTATAATTTGTAGAAATTAAAGTATCATATATGTATTTAATTTTTTTTATCATGCTTATAATATTTTTGTAGCATAAAAATATAATGATTTGTTTTTTCATCACTAAACAATTTTTTGTAATCTATTTATAATTTCATTTTTTTTAAGAGAGAGACTAATGATTACAAGACGGTGATTTTTAATATCAATTCTTATCTTTATTTTAATATTCTAATGTCTATTAATCTTTTAATTTTTAAAGAAATACATTTTTTTTAGTAAAAAATTAAATAAATAATTAATATAATAATATTTCTCTCTTCAATAGATATCTTAATATAGAAGTAGAAAGTTAAATATATTTAATCTGAATTTAGGTCTTTCAAAATGAATGAAGTAATAAAATGAAGAATTATTATTATTTTAACAAATTAATAATCAATTATGATGTATCTATATTATCTCCTTTTAATTTATTAGAATAATTGATATCATTGGCTTTGAGGAATCGGATTAATTTAATCAATATCTGGACAAAATTGATTACACTTTTTGACTAGTATATATGGAGTAAAGAAAAGCAACGCGTCGACATTAGAATGGACAACGTGGTACAAGTCAAAATTTCAATTAGTAGTATTTTTGTGCTGTACTTCTAGAACGTCGACACGATCACTATTCACATTACAAAAGAAACAACCACTCACAATCACTTTCTCAACGCCATTATTTATTCCCTTCACAACTTTTACAACAACAAACCTCTCTTCTCTTCATTCTTTACAACATCTCTTTTATTGCTTCTCATTCTTCAACTTAATACTACAATTTCCATACTCTGTATGTAGTACATTTTCAAGCTTTTCAATAGTGAATTAAATGTTAAATTAAAAAATATATATAACCTTGTTTTTCTTCTTCTTATGCTTGTGATTAATTAGCTACTAGATTATAAAATGGAAAACGGGGGTCAGTTCCAGGAATCAAAGGCTAAATACGATTGTCTTTTATTTGGTAATTCAAATCCTTCACCTTATTTTATTTGCTTCATTAATTAATATTTTTTTTGGGTTATATTTATAATTTTTTGTTTGATATTTGTAGATCTTGATGATACACTTTATCCTTTAAGTTCTGGGTTGTCAGGGCACGTGACCAAAAATATTCAAGGTAATGATTTTCACTAAATTGAAGTGATCATGATTTGTGATTACTTGAATGTATCTCAATTTTATGGAATTTATTTATTTTTAATGGATGCATTGCATATTGCAGAGTACATGCTTCAAAAGCTTGGGATACAAGAGGATAAAGTTCCTGAATTATGTGTTTCATTATATAAGACTTATGGGACAACGATGGCAGGTCTCAAGGTATAAAATAATAATTGAACTTTCATTATATTTATTAATTAAAATTAATTAATTAAAGGTCTTTATTTATTTTATTGAATCATGATTTTTGTCTCTTTTTGTTCTCATTAGGCAATTGGCTATGACTTTGACTATGATGACTTTCATGGGTAAAATGTCTTTACATATTTGTGATATGTTCATTTTTTTTATTTGGCCATTTATATATATTTTTTAATCCTTAGAATGAAAGTGAAACTATTTTATGTTGAGCAGCTTTGTTCATGGGAAATTGCCATATAATATGCTAAAACCTGACCCTGTTCTCAGAGGAATTTTGCTAAGCCTACCCCTTCCAAAAATTGTAAGTTTCTTTATCATTATTTGATGACAAAGTAATACATATAGTTCATAAATTATAACTTATAGTATTTGTTTTTATTTTATTTTCCTATAGGTTTTTACAAACTCAGATGAGGCACATGCTAATAGAGTGCTACAAAGGCTTGGATTGGAAGATTGTTTTGAAAGAATCATAAGCTTTGAGACTCTAAATTCCTTCAAATCCAATATAGATGGCAGTGAATATAAACAAAGTTCCAAAGGAATTTTTGATTTTTATGAGTACATTTCTAGGCCTAATGTTGATACTGTGCTACCAAGGACCCCTGTTATCTGTAAACCATTTCAAGATGCATTTGATGATGTTTTTAAGATGACAAATATTGAACCTCAAAGAACAGTAAGATTTAATTTTATCTCTCTCTAAGTAATAGTTTTTTGTTACTAAGTAGTATCACTTTTCTGATTATGTGTTATTTTGTAGAAAATCAAATTATGTATTCATTTATTTAATTACTTTGGCTTTTGCAGTTGTTCTTTGATGACAGTATCCGCAATATACAGACAGGCAAATCCTTGGGCCTTAACACTGTCTTGGTAGGTATCCCTTAATTATCATTGTTGACAAACATTTCAAAATACTAGTTATATTTTATGTAATACTGACATTTCAGATTAAAGACGTGTCTGGTATTTGACATGTATTAATGCTTACACATGTAATTTCATTCAATTCCTTTATCTATGTTTGTGTCGGTGCTTTGAATGTTATAAATAACATTTTTTTTAATGTGAACGTAATCATCCATTGACTATTCAAACTTTTTGTTGTCTTTCCTTTGGTTAAAATTGAATGGAACTTCTTGCATACTCTTGTTGAACAAAGACAAATCTATGCATAGACACATTCCTATTCTTAAATTATGATTTGTTAGCTTTGATAATGTACAAACTTGAAAATTGAAAAATCACTGAAATGCATCAAGCATATCATAATTAAAATAATTAATGATGCAAATTAAGTTTAAATGTGAAATCTAAATGTAATATTTGTGCAGGTGGGTACTTCCCTAAGAACAAAAGGAGTGGATTATGCTTTGGAGAGCATCCATAATATGAAAGAGGCATTTCCAGAACTATGGGAAGGTGATGAGAAGACTAAAAGTGTCAAGTATTCTACAAAGGTTGCAATTGAAACATCGGTTATAGCTTAACTTATACATCCACCTTCCTCAACTTGTGCTGCCTAATATTGTTTTGGCATCTCAATTTCACTAATGTATTACTTGTTATCAGAATCTGTTTTATCTAAATTGTTTTTTGTATGCCTCATGCTTTAAATAATTCTATATTAATATATTTTGCTTTCTCATAAAACAAAGATTGATTCAAATGTTAACACGAGAGAAATATTGACTTACACCAAGGCGATCAAGAACTAAATGGTCCAATTGAAAAGAGTAAAATGTGTTTGATAGCATTGTTGTTGAAAGTATAGAATGAAGAGAACTTACAACAAGTTTAAGATTCTAGATGACATATAAACTAAATATTTTCTTTTATTAAAAAAAGGGTGCGCCTAAATTTGTATCCATATAAAAAATGCTCAAAATGTCGTCCATAAACCAATATAGTGAGCAATATGGGACCAATGGTCATGTATGTTAACAAAAAAATTGCGAGCAATAAAATTAAAAGACTTTTTGTTAGTATTATTGTTTGTAGAATTAATTTTAAGGTTAAAGTCACAATTGCAAACCTAATGAAAACAAATTCAAAAAGAGGGATAAATCCTCTCGTATTAATTTTTCACATGGGAGGAAGAAGTGTAAGTTTACATATTCAAAAAGAGAGATAAAAATAAGAGGACTTCTATGTATTTTGATACTATCAAAATTGAATTATCAATAGTTGAATGAGATGTCATTTGTATACAAAAACTTATAATTTAGTCAATTTTAATAGATATGTAGTAATGTATATGTGAATAAATTAAAGAAAATTATTGATAAAAAATTTATAATACCAATATATATTCTGTTTTTTATTGTACCGTTAAATTTATATACATTACTTTTTGGATTTATACAATCACATTGCTCATAGTTCAAATAAAAAAAATTACATAAGATAGTCTCTTTTTTTTTTGTTTGACGGAATGTTCCATTAAAAAGGAATGTATATATAAATCGACTTGTGGAGTTTTGGAGTATGCTGAAAACATTTTATTTATTTTTCTATATGCATCCATTTTTTAAATTAAAATAGTACATCTAACATAGTATGCATGCTAGAGTCTTTGTTTTAAATCATATTCACATTATTCAGTGGTTTGACTTTTTTTCATTAAATACAGTTTAAATCTAGCATCAAGATGGACAAATTCCACACACATATTTTATGAAAATTTGTAAAGAACTTTGAAATTATAATATTTTCTTTCTCCTAAGTGTTAAAACAATATTGAGATCTGCAACAAGAATTAACCAACAAATGCAGAAAAAACGAAACGGAGAACGTTCTGCGTTTTCTGCTGAAAACGGATAACGTTCTTGACAGAACTGAAAAACCAGCAAAACCAGAAAAAACCAGAAAACGGAGATTAATTATCGTTCTCCGTTTTCTGCAGTTTTGTATAAACAGTTCTGCAGTCAAAGTAAACGAAATTAAAGAACGATAAGGGAAGAATGACACCGAGATTTACGTGTTCGGTCTCAATTGATGAGACCTACGTCACGGGCAAGCAAGTAAGATTAATCCACTATTGTTAAATAAACTTTACAAGATTAAAGCCTTCTCAAGATTGATCTCCTAGTGTCTATCACTGTTTATGAACCAGCAACACTAGCCTTTTCACTCAATCTTTCTCTTCTCCCTTTAATCTTCTTTCTCTGATTTCTATGAATCACGAATTGCTTATTTTTCCTCTCAGTTTTGCTGCTGTTACTGCTACATTAACAATACCTGAAATTACAAGATCAAGTTCCTTCAAGATTGTTCTCCTTCCTCACAATCTCCCTTTTCTCACTCAATCTTTTTCTCAGTTTTCCAGTTATTGAATGCATTAACCACACACCTTTGCTGCTACAATTTACAGCTTTATTTATAGTATACAAGTGCTAACTAACTATAACTACCTATCATAACTAACTTGGCCAAAGGTAGTTATAACAACCACTAAAGTTTAACTAACTTTAGTTAGATGATTTGAGGCACATTCACACTAAGAATCAGAAGATTAACACAAATACACATATTTCATATTGACGTAAGAGTCGGTCTAAAATAAATTCATGGATATTTTTTTATAAGTATAAATTCAAAATTTTCAACTATAATGTTATTATTATTATTATTATTATTATTATTATTATTATTATTATTATTATATCTTTAAAAGCTATATAAAATGAATAAATTATTTTTTAGTACACAGGACTCTTATTTTGTTCAACTACTAGTTAAGTGTCATTGAAATTACATTGTTTTGTTTAAAGTGTCATTGAAATTAATATTTGTTGTTAGACATTATCACTATTCATAAACCCTTTTTTTTTTCAACAATTCATAATCCCTTTGTAATTTTGAAATAGTTGGGTCGAACTAAAGAGTTTTGTACCGTGTAATTCCACCTATACCCCCCACCCCACCCTCATAGAAAATACTATATTGCCCTTAATGTTATTTACAAAAACACTCAAAAAAAATTTCCCTTATACTTTTTTCACTAATTTTCTTCTAAAGTTTGAATTGTCTGAATCACATATTTGCAAACATTTGAACCTTTGAAACCTTCGAAATCCAAAAGTAAGATAAACTTCGAAACTTTGAAATTTTCGAAACATTAATTTTCCAAATCTTCAAAAGTTTCCATGAATATGAAACTTTCGAAATGTAAAATTCATAAACATGAAGTTTTTTTAGTTTTGAAACTTTGGAATTAATGAAAAGTTCCGAAATTGTTTCGGAAGTTTGGTCTTCAATGAAACTTCCGAAATAGGCTTCGAAAGTTTGGCGGTTTGGGAACAATATAAAAGTTCCGAAATACATTTTTTTAGTAATAAATAGTAATAAATTAATAGTAATAAATTTCATACCTAATTTCAAAAACAGTAATAACTTTAATTTATAATTAATTTAATTAATTTTTTTCTAAATATATTTTTTATTATAACATACATCAGTAATTTTTTTAAAAAAATTGAAACTTTCGAAAGTTTCAAATTTTTTGAAACTTTTGAAATTGAGTTACTTCGAATGTTTGAAATTTTCGAAAAATATGTGTTTCAGAAGTTTCAAATTCATTCAAACTTTCGAAACTTTCTGGAAAATTACACTTCGGAACTTTCACATTTATCCAAAATTTCCAAAGTTTCAGATGTTCCTGGAAAATATCATTTTGAAAGTTTGGTATTTTTCAAAAGTTTCAAAATTGATAAATATTTCTGGATAATTACATTTAGAAAGTTTTAAATTTAACAAAAGTTTCGAAGATATCAAAAATTCACTTTGTTATTATTTCGAAAGTTTGTAATTTTTAACTATTAAAACATATTTTGTAATTTTCCAAAGTGGGGGTGAGAAAATAAAATGGTAAATTTTTTTCATAGTTTTATACAAAATAAAAAGGGCAAAATAGTCCTTAACAAAAAATGGGGAGTGAGAGGTAAAAGTGGGGGTGCACGGTACAATTCTCCGAACTAAAATTGTTGAATTGGGCCGGTCCAGTTCGACACACGTATCCACCGTCCACGACAATATAATTGTTTTTCTATTTCTTTTTTATTTAAGAAGGACACCTTGGTCATTTCGCAGAATGAACAGACACCAATGAACAGACACCAGCGAAAACAAAATCAGATTTTGAGGAGCTAGGTTAAGGTTGCTGGTCGCAGTATTAAGTTAAGAAGAAGAAGTAAGAAATTCAAAGCGGTTACAATGTCAAAACGAGAGCTTTCGAACACGTTGAAGAACTTGAAGGTAAGCAACGAAACGCAACCATTGTTATTGTTGAATTAAACGGACCCTTTTTTTCCTTAGAAATTTTCCCTCTTGCGCTTAATTTAATTCAATATAGAAAGTGAAGATTTCGTAGACCAATTAATGATGTTATTCTTTGTTTTATTTTGTTTTGATATTGAATAGTTCATGCAAAGGGCAGCTCTGAAAGAGGATAAAATTGAGAAAGAAGAAGTCAAACCTGATGTCAGTTTTGGTTCAACATCTACTGTTTCAAGAAAATGGTATTTTTCTTTAACATGTCCAAATAATGTGCTATGTTTTAATTTTTAATGCACATGGGTCCTGAATTCCTTGCCTCTTTGCCAGTGTTGTTAAATAGATGCTATATAGCGGAAATTAAACGAACAACTATTGTTTTGTGATACGCTATCAAGTACAAAATATTGTGAAATAGCGGCTATGGCGGCGCTATAGCACTTATGTGTTGTGAAATTTGAATAAACCGCGCATGACAACACTGCTGCTTGATTTTCTGCTGACTTTGTTTTTGTTATGACTTATAGGTGTTAGAATTGAAACTCACGGTCTTCAGAATTTAATAATTATCCTCTCTAACATGTCATATGAAAATTTTGTATTTACCTCTCTCTGTAATTAAATATTGTTATGTAAATTTTGTCAAGTGAAACTTTATGATTTATTTCTCATGTGAAAACTTATCTCCCAAAATCCATTTTAGGGATTTTTTTTTTCCGTTATCTATTGATAACTTAGATTTTAGTACATATTGATTAATGTTTCTGAAAGTTAGATGAGATTCCTCATTGCAATCGATTGTTGTTTAGGATTACGCAATGTGTTTCTCTTGATTCCTGCTAACTGAAAGATTGGTTATTTTCAATTAATTAGTAAGACTTTTTTTTCTGAAATGTGAGATGGTGTGCAGGAATCACTGGTGGAATATGAATCTAATGTTACTTAACATTCATATTGCCCTAAAAATGTGACAAATCTGTCTGTTTATAAAATAGCAACAACCAAGCCTTATCCCACTAAATAGAGTAGCAAAAGTTAAATAATTATTATAATTTTATAAATCAATATCTACTGACATTTGACAAGTTTGGGATACAATTGTCTCTTTATTTAAAATTTATTTCTTCATCTGTTGATTTGCTTTCTATATCTATCATTCATTTTTTTTTTAATTTGCCTTGCTTTCTACATATATGTAGTGTGGTCATAGTGGAAGGTGATCCCCGTCCTGGAGCGCTTAAAGGTCGAATGTCATTTCAAAGTTTTAATCCATCTGTAGACGTGAGTTTGAAGATAAAAAACTTTCAAAGCTTTTAACCTATAGTCCTAGTCAATCTATATCTTGTGCGTGTATTGTTTTTTTCTTTTGATCATATTATAAATTCTAATGCCATAGTCTTGCCTTTATAGAAATTAAATGAGGAAGAAGTAAAACTTCATCAGCCAGTAGCCGAAACTACCATTTCTAGAAATCAAAATGCAAATGTGTCTATTAGGTGGGTTTCTTTGTCTAAACTTCCATGTAGATAGATATCTGATTTTGTTCTCTTCCCCTAAACAAGGGTCAGAAGATTCACTGTTTATTGTTTTAGTTTCTAATATACTTCACTGCTTCATCTTTTATTAACATTAACATACAGTTATTGAGAATATTTCCTCTCACCGAGTATAAATTTATTTCGTTTGTGTTGTTTCAGAGAAAATAACTCTTCAGCAGATGGTACAGAACGTTCTAATGTGAACCAAAACAGTCATGAAGTTAATGGCAATGTTAAAAGGAAACAGTCTGAAGTAATTCATGAAGCACAATATCCTAATAAATCACCCAACAATGATCAAGGGAACAGACATTCATCGCCGAACAATAGTTTGGGCTCTTTCAAAAAACCAGCTGGAGATAAGTTAGACTGGAATGTTCTTAGATCATCTAGTGTCAAACAAAATAGATGAGTTTGTTGATCATTGTATTTCATACACAAACTAGGCTAGGTTTGATTTTGTTTCAGGCCCTGTGCTTTTAAGTCTGTATTTGTTGTTCTATTAGGGTGTTTTCTATGAGATTTGACTTCTCCTAGGTGAGGAGTGTAATTTAAAAGGTTAAGTTTAAGGTTTGAAGCATTGATTTCAATTTCATCAACATATGAGATTCTGATAAAATATATATAGATATATGACAAACTATGGAGATGTAAATCCTCAATCGATAACTTACAATCAATGATTAAAATGTTACACTTTATCCCTTGTTAGTGTTTTTTTAGCATCATGATTTTAAATTTAAAGAAATTGTTGACTTTTTTGAAATTTGATTTTAGTTACTATGATATTTAAAATCTAAGTAGTTAAAATTGAAATGTAATACATTTTCGTGAAAATACATTTCGAGCTTCTTGTCCACACTCTCAGTCACAGGCGTGGCACCACCCATCTAAAGGATGTCATGTAACGATGCCCTTTATAAATATTGAAGGAGGCCATAGTTGAAATTTACAAATATTGTATTGAATTCTAGCTGAATCATAGTTAAGGGAATTGGATTGTGTGCATTCATACCATACAATCAATGCATTGATGGTTGTTAGATCAACATTGGACACCACATTTTGAATTTAGCAAATCACATTTCAAATAAAACTCGAGATACAAACCGACCAATTTTATCTAACAATTATGATCATTGGACTGCAATGACTGCATGGTGCTTTGATTGCACCCAATCTGAATCCGATAGTTGAGACTTAATATACTTCTTAAACTTGTAGACAATTATGTGAACATTTGAAACAGAAGGTTGGATGTTGTGCCGCAGTCAAAGTAAGGATGGATTTGAACATTAAAGTCTCACCTTTTTTATTGAAGGCCTTTTGAGATGGTTCCTACTACTGATATGTTGTTAACTTGGAAATATCTGATCATTAACAACACATAAGAAAAAAGAGGCAATACAGTTTTATAGTACAGAATTGAGGTCCAGATTGTAAGTGCTAACTTGTTTCTGCAGAGCAAATCATGGTACCTCAATGAAGGTGTGCTTATCTATCAAGTAGTAGTTACTTTTAAGAAGAATACTGTCCATTACTTCTTGTCAGATTAGGTGCAATTTTTTTTTCCTTTTATGAGTTACTGCCATTTCCTAGTTTTTGTTTCATTCTGTTGGTCTTTTCCTTTAATTACTTTTGTCTTTCTGATGATTAGTAGTAAATTTGTGTTTCACAAAAAAAAAAAGATTGTCATGTTATACCATCTAGGAAGTGAATTGAACATCAATATCTGAAATAAAAACTCCAATTGAGAAAGAGAAATAGAAAATTAGAAGTTCATTACATTTTTTTCAACAGGCCTAGGAGTGGATTACATATGATATACTACAACACACCTTTAGGACATTTAGCTTAAGCAGGAACCCAAGCAGAGAAAGCATTCAAAACACGCCCTTTCCACCCCTGCAAAATCCATTTACCATCTTCATCAACTACAAAATCTTTATGGTATTCCCTCTTCATCATTGCTTTGGTATCATTCACTAACTCAGGATCCAACCTGAGTTGCTTGAAACCAGCTCTCCTATTCCTCACCTGCCACTGCTTGTAGGTCTCAGGCCTTTCAACCCTCTCCGCCCCCTCACACGCGATAACGTTTATGGCATCCCTTCCAAACAACCCTTTCTCAAGCATCAACCTCTGCGTGTCTTCGCGCGGCACGTTAGCCTCAAACACATCAAACATTGATGAGAAGTGGTAAAGTGCTTCTCTAAACCGAGTCAGGAAAAACGGTGCACTATAACTTCCATTGACAACTCCATGGAAGAAGATGTTTGGATTAATCTTCCTTATCAGCTTCAACACAGCTTCTCTTGGACAATTCACTGCCACAGTTTCGTCCAGCAGGTTCTTCATTCTGTACAAACAGCTAACAACAGTTATTTCATTTCTGTCTATCTTTAGATCTTCGAGCCGGACAGTTTCCCATTTCTGTGCAAGACAGTTGTATTCAAATGGAACATTGAACTTCTTGCAGTAGTTTTCTAAGCGCCGCCCCGTCTCCTCCACTCTCTCTGCAGGCCTAAATCCTGGCTGAGGAAGCTCAATTCCGGTAATTCGAAGCTTTGGAGGACCACCAGGTCTTGCTGACAGTTTCTTGATGAGGCAGGGCCATTGGAAACCATAGCAAATGCCAAAATCAATAATATGAACACTTGCCTCATTCTTCACTAGACTAAAAATCGTTTTGGTTGTCAATACATTTGTCATTCTCTGCAAAGGAGACGCGGTAACAAATAGTTTGTAAGCTTTCAACATATCTCCAGCAGTTAATACATCAAGCGGCATATACGAAGGCGTTTCGGCAGCCAATCTTATCTCAAGACCATTAGCAAAGTAATGAGCTAAACGCTGGAGTCCATCACCAAATGGTGAAGAGTGTTGCCTAATCTGCCTGAGTAGCTCATTTGCATTCCTTTGATCGTAGCTCGCCACAGCCTGTGCACATTGAGTTAGCATAGTCCACAAATCCACAGCTGCAGCATTGTTGGCCAACACTCTCTTCGAACGCGAATTTTTTGCGGCTGCCTTTCGTCCCGAATCAACATTCTGTGACGACGGTTGGTGTTGTCGAGTCCTTCCTGTTTGGCAAAGCAGCACCTCATCTAATATCTCTGGTGGCTCTAATTCATCAGAGAAATTAGCTGAAAGTTTACTACCTCTTCCCTCTTGTTCATTACAAGTATCATCATCATTCATCTTATGACTTCTCTTTTCTCTTGATATTGGTACTAATGAAGCTGAAACCTCTTCCACCACCATCACTGGCTGAATAGAATTCCGTGTTCCATTTTGAAAATGGCTAGCACTAGCAGCTTGTGATTCAATCACCACTGGATCAGGTTCTGTAACATTATAGTAGTTTTTTTCTTCTAATAAAGAGTTTTGTAGCTGTAAAGAAGAACATTCAAATTCGCCAACAAGGTTAACAGAATCAGATTCACATGAGTTGTCAGTGGTGCAGCTGCTGCTATTGCTCTCAAAACTAGCGGTTCGACCGAAATTTCCATCTGGGTCAGTGCTATCATCATAAGATGAAGGATAGTTATGTCCAAGAACATCATAGAAAGATTTTTCAGCTGCTTGGAGTCTTAAACATTGCTGCAACATACAAGGTTTGCGCTCCAACTCATCTTCTTCATCCATGAGGATGTCACTTATGAATCTGAGGATGTTGTTGGAATATCTAGTCACTTCTGATGAGGATTCTTCATTTGAGCTGATGATTGAAGAAGGTGAAGATGAATCATCCAACTCAAACCCATTTGTTATTGGATTCAATGAGTTGGGATCACCAAAATCTTGCAGATAGGAGTTTGGAGAAAACATATTGAAGGAAAAGCTTAAACCAAATTTGAACAAAAATAAATTGGACTTTTAAAGGATATATTGGAAGATTGTTTCTGAGAAGCCAAGACAGAACAACAAACTTTTTGATGAAATTCAGAAACTTTGTTCAATCAACAAACCAAAGACAGAACCAGAACAGGAAAATATAGTATTGATATGTTTGATAATAACAAGAAAACAAGATTCAGAAAACTAAACAGCTGCTCCTATGTTGGATAATAATAATCATATAATAGAATAGAAGGCAAAAGAATTAATTAGAGTAAAAAAAAATGATTGATCCTAATGAATATAATTGGGGACAAACCTAGGAGATGTTGCTATGTAACTGAAGAGTGAGTGGCATTGTTGGATGATTTGGGATCATACCTTGTTATATAGAATTCACAAATGATTCTGTTATCAAAAAAGAAAAGGAATTAAATAAATGATCCATTCTTTGTGCTAAGGAAGGTGCAAGGAAGGAGTATCATAGCCGCCAACACCTTTTTTTGTATTATTTTATGATGATGATATAAATAGTTGAATTAATAATGGAAGATCGTATTTTTGCTAAGTATATGACTAGCTGTTACTGTCACACACACGATAAAAACAAATATATAGATATGAAATAGTCAAATGTGTACACGTGTCAAATGCAGGTGAACCCTTGTTCCCCAAGTCATTTGTCAGAACCTATTAAAATATCATGTGGAGTACTGACTTCAATGTGAATGCATTAGAAAGTGATCAATGTTTTCTTGTGTCCCATTCCATGATGGGAGTAGTAGACTTCTCATCTACATTTGTTAACATTGTTGGATAAAATTTTATGCTTCCACAAAGATCGTAATAATAATAAAAGAAAAATGGCTGCTCAATATCTCAAAGCATGCATCAATGCAATATGGTATTCATGCATCACCTTTAATATATTTTGGAGTTCCTTGATATAATTGTGCATCCGCTACAAGCTTATCATGATAGTTTATAGAACAATAATTCTCTAAATTCAATTTGCTCATTTGAGAAGAAATAATTAAAATGATTTAGAGTTTGGATTTTGGTAGAATTTAAAATCATATACAAATGATTTTCCATTCTCCTTGTATGGGGAAATTGTTTATAGAACAACATACACTACTTGATGCAAAGAAATACTAGTATATTTTAAGAAAAGATTAAAAAATTTCACAAGTTAATTCAAATGAAATAAAATTATTAATTCATGATCAAACACATATAATCATAAAAAAACACATTCTATTAATTTGAAGAGCTCTTATAGCATACTAGGAATTGTCCCACGAACACGCACGATAAAGACGTGGTTATACTTTCTTTTTTAAAAACAAAAAAAAACAAATATTAATTAAAATAAATTTGAAAATATATAAAAGTCCCTTTGAGGAATACAAGTTCGTGTGGTTTCGACGAAAATGATGTCGTAATATTTAACATTTTTGTAATTTGAATAACCAATCTATGAAGAGATACACATTTTAAGTTTTGAAGTGTTTTATTTGATTCCACTGTTTTAAAAATCTCTCCTCCAAGCACTTGACACCAACAACGTATCATAGATATAGAAATAAATTTTAATGGAAACTTTTTAATTTTTCTATTAAAATAACGTGAGGACTTAGTTTTGTTGGATGACTATCCCTTTTGAAACTTCAACCAACCATGTCCCATTGTATATCCGTCCAGATACATGCCCCAAGTAACATGTTTTTTGTCGGGACTTGCTCTTTTTGTTTTGTTTATCATTTTTTATGCTAAAAATAATGATTTCTCATCTTGACTAGTCCTCCCTTTGAAAAAACACTCTCTTAAGCCAACCAACACCACATCACTATTCTTGTCAACCTCTAAAAGAGCACCGGTTAAGAAAATAGTGAACAAATAATTATTTTTTGTTAAAACATACTTTAATAATTTTGAATACTGCAATTTATAATAGTGTTATTTTTTTGGATAAAATTTATAACACTGTTTTAATCTTAGTTATTTAATCAGTATCATAAATGTACTGAGTAAGAGTAAGATTTTCTTTATGTACCTTCGAAAATTACAACTTATACTAATTAGCTTATATGAATAAAGTGAATATAAAAATTAAATAAATTTTTAATTTCTATAAAATATAAATTTTTTATTTTAGTCCCTATACAAAAAATTTAGTCCTCACTTTTATAAAATGGGTGTTTATAGTCCAAAATAATGTTAACTAAGAAAAGATAGCTAGAATTTTCAATTTTGTCCAAGTAATACAAGGATATTTGTTAGGTGAAATAAAATGATTTAAACCGTCCTTGAAAAGTTTTAAAAGAATACATACATAACAACTTGTGTTCATTTTTAAGAGCAATTTTATCATTAGCTAGCTAAAAAAAGAAAGTGAAATCAAATGTTAAGTAGAGTTTAAGAAACTTTACTCTCTCAGATAAATATAAACAAAATTAATTCATATTTTTTTAATAAAATATGAAAAAAATCTAATAATTTTGTCCATATTTAATAATTATATCTCTAAACTATTTAGTTTGTGTTTGGATTAACGTTTACAAATGTGTTTTTAAGAAAAATTATTTTATAAACGTACTTTTAGATAAAATTGAGTTTTATCTTACACAATTTATGTTTTGATATTTTTTCTTTAAATTTTATTTTACAAAAATAAAATTTTTTTAGATCAGACAATCAAACGTATTTTTAAATGTACATTTACTAAAAAAAGTATATATTTTATTTAATATTTTAGAATAAATAAAAAAGGTGAGTAACTTATCTAGCTTCCTAAAAAAATTTAAAAAAAATTGATGTAGTTAAGTAAACAAGTTATCTCTCTCATTATTCATCTAGCTAGTACATATAGAGTTTTAAAAAAAAAGTGCCCCATCATGTTAAGAGAGCAGTGGCACATGTTATCATCTTAGTGGCAAAATAGGTAGAATATTTTGTAATATTATTAAACGTGAAATGTACAATATAAAAATATCAATTATGATTTTTCTTTATATGTAAAGTATCAATTATATTACTTTTATATGTGTATTTGAGTCAAAATTAATTTTAATGAATGGTAGTTTATAATGAATCAAACATAATGTCAACTTTCATTTTTTTCGTTACAAAATGATGTTTAGAGTTGAAAATGAAAAATCAAATATGTTTTAATATTTAGAGTTTAATTGTTATGTATCGTAAATGTAGACAAATTTACTCCATCAACATATTACAAATATTAACGTTGATAACTTTAGAGATAATTTTAGTAAAAGTTAAATATCTATACTGATCTAATGATTTTGATTGACTGATAATGTAAAAAAAAAAATTACATCGACAATATATATATATTAGATCATATTATTTTAATGTATCTTCTTATATTTTCAATTATCCAATTTACTAGACATAGAGGATAATTTAAACGATGAATTTATTTATTTTATTGAGATTACTAGATTAAATTTAAAGGTAATAGATTACATTTTTTTAATATACATAATTTAATCAATTTTTGTTTTTAATTCATTCTAAAAATAGTACGAGATAGATAATATTACAATACATGATGATGAAACTCAAGAGATGGCGGGCGCGGCTGCTGCGGGAACATGAGTTTGCAATATGGATTGCACCAACTTTAATAATATCCAAATTAAATTACTCACTCCGTCATTATCAATGTTTTATCTTTCTCTATAGTGGATAAAAGTAACATGTGTCCCACTACAGATATATATTATTAAAGTGGAGGAGGAACCCATCATTAAAGTTTTAATAAAGCCAATCCACCCCAAGCATATATTTTTCTTTTTAAAAGCATATTTATATTTTTAATAATAAAACACTATGAAAAGTATCTCTATAAAAGACTTCTTATGCATTAACCTAGGCCAAACATTACAAGTGAATGGATACACAAAATGATGATGATTCACTATTTTCAAATTATACCATTTTTCATTGTGAATGGACACATCATGATAATATATTTTGGTGTTTAGTTTGCGATTAAAAAAAATATAATTTCATATTTAAGTCTTGAGAATGCAACAAGTTTGAAGAATTGGTATCTGGTACACACAAATAAAATCACTATTTATACTATATTTATGTTTTGACTCATGTTATTGATTGTATAGGTGGTCCACATACTCCACTGCTATTTTATTTGCAAACTCAACCAAACAGCATTCCAGAAAGTATACAATCTAATAAAGTGGGTGTTGGAACATAAAGTATGTTATTATGTGAATTTAATTAAAAAAAAAAATTGTTGAAGTCCCACGTTGGAAAGAATTTGTTTTTGTAAATTCAAATGGAAAGAAACATGTTTTTTAAAATTCAAGTCCCACATTGGAAAGAAATCTTTTTGAACTCCCACATTGGAAAGAAATCTTTTTGAACTCTCACATTGGAAAACTCTCCTATTTTGAGTATCCTAAAGTCCCACATTGATTAGAAATCAATTGTGAGTTTGCTTCCATCACTATATAATGAGTTTCAATCTATTGTTAAAAACTCACCAAAGTTGGATGTTTTTTCCAACTTTCTCTTTTCTCTCTCTTTTATTTTGCTTGCCTAATTTTTGAGTCATCCCTTCGGTTTTTAGAGCGGTTATTATGCCGCAGTCCCTTTTGGTTTTTAGAGCAGTTATTATGCCGCAGTCCCTTTTGGTTTTTAGAGCGGTTATTGTGCCGTAGTTTCTTCGTTTTTAGAGTGGTTTTTGTGCTGAGTCCTTTTGTTTTTAGAGTGGTTTTTGTGCCAAATTTATTTTGATTTATGAGTGGTCATATCACCATATTGTGGAATGACTATTGCGAATGACTTTATCGTCATATTAAGAGTGACTTTAACTGCCATATTGAGGGTGACTTTAACTGCCATATTGAGGGTGACTTTATTGTCATATTGAGAGTGACTTTAACTGCCATATTGAGGGTGTAATTCTAGAACGGTTTTCGGTGCAGTGGAACTTCGTGGTTGATAGTCTGCCTTGCACAATTTGGGCAGTGCCGCGAAACGTCTTAAAGAGAGCGACCTAGTCCGCGACTCAACCCAGTAATATTTTTGGTGGCATAAATTGTGATTTTAAACAGTTTTTTTAAACTCAAAAATAACAGTGGGAGCTATATTAAGTTTCATTTAGGATGTTCAAACTCTGGATTAAAGAGTAAAAACAAAACAGTTATAGAAGAAAATTTTACTTGGAAGTTGGAATCCTTATTCGGATCAATCAATAATAATTATTAATTTTCTGATGACAGAAGAGAAAGGTAAGAAACAATGTAGTGTGCTATCAAGTCTACACTCTACACTCTACACAGAGACAATGGATAAATGCTACTACTAGTGTGTTGTGTCAAGAAGAGAGACCACTCAGTGGGAAAACTCAGGATTGCAGATTTCAAAAATTCACAATATGAACACAACAAAGACTGAAAAGGTAAGCAAGAAAACTAAATCACATTGAATGGAAAAAAAAAACTCTGGTCCACACCAAGTCATAGACCATATTCCTGAGGAAAGTTTCATGGTCCAAACCAAGGTGATATACTTCAATTCAACACTTTCAGTACATAAATAGATAAATAAGAAAGAATCATACACAGGTAATTGAAATTGGAAATATATGTTGGGAAGAAAACAAGCATATATTGGAACCAACTCCAAAGGTCAATGCTCAATCCTACTGGAATATATCTTTTAAATGAAGAATATATCCTATTTGTCAACCAAACAGCATCACAGCAAAGTATAGAATCCAATAAAGTGGGAGCTGAATTAAGCTTCTTTTAGGATGTTAAGACTCCGCCTTAGGCAGTGCAAGTTTAGGCATGAAAAAAAGGTTTCGAGAAGCATATATGTGTCAACGTCAGTTTCCAAGTAGAACTTTAGCTTATGTGATAATAGATATGAAGTTACCATTACAAACCAGAAACAAGAAGCAAGAATTATCAAATTAAAGCTGAAAATCAGAGCGCTTCAAACAAGTGGTGATGAAATAAAATTTCAAAGACAGAAACAAGAAAGAATTGTCATTGTAAAACTAACTGTAAAATAGTCATCTATTTCCAAAGTAAACAAACTTGTCAACTTAGTATATGGTCTATTTCACAACAGATCCTACAAAACCTTTTCTTTCACCAACCTATTTATAGACATGTTGGTCAGAGAAGGAAAAAATCTTTTAAAAAATAAACATTTTGATTGCTAATATTAATGCAGGCATGCTAAATTGCTAACAGCCTAAAAAGGACACTCTTACTATATCAGGCGCTCTTGTCACTGCGGGATTTGATGTGAATCTGGCAAGAAGTTCTGCCACAATTATATGGAGTTAATTGGTGCAAAGCTGGGAATAATATTCATCGCGCACCTGAAGGTTAAGCAAATAGAGCATAGCAGCCATATCTGAACCTGAAACCATCAAACGAACACAATAATTTTTTTCAATGTAACATGCTAACTCGATTAACAGCCAAGTAATACTACGATTATAAGTTTATAACCTGAACCGAAATTATGCAATGGAAAGACTAGAAGTCTAAAATGAGTCTTTAAATCATACCTCCAACCCACTATGAATTCGCAAACAAGATTGTAAGAGTTCGGTAACGTATCATTATGCTGGCACCCAACAAGTCGAAGCATACAGAATGCGGCCTTTCCAACCTTGAAGCATCCAGTTGTTATCTTCATCAAAGACAAAATCTTTGTGGTACCATTCTCTTAATTTATCTCTAAATTTGGTCATTATCTCCTTATCCAGCGGGAGCTGCCTAAAACCGGCCCTTATATTTCGAACCTGCCACTGTTTATATGCTTCAGGCCTCTCAACCCTCTCAAAACCTTCACATGCTACAACATTCATAATCTCCCTACCCAAAAACTCTCTCTCAATCATCAATCTCCATTCATTTGAACGTGATATGAGAGTATCATACATATCGAAAATTGAAGAATAATGGAACAGCGACTCCCTGAAGCGCGTGGCAAAGAAAGGGGCGTTATACGATCCATTTACTATTGATTGAACAAATATACTCGGATTTATCTTCTTAATTAACTTCAGAACTTCATTTTTAGGACTGTTCACTTCAATTGTCTCATCAAGTAAATTCTTAAACCTTACCAAGCAGTTCACAGCAACAACCTCATTGCGCCTAATATTAAGGTTTTCAATTTGAATGGTTTCCCAGTTTCGTGACGGTATGGCCTTGTATTCAAAGGAAACATTGAAACGCTCACAATATTTAGCTAAACGCCGGCCAGTTTCCTCAATTCTCTCAGCCGGTCGAAACCCAGCTTGAGGATACTCAATTCCGGTGATGCGTAGCTTGGGTGGTCCCCCATCTCTTTTCGACAAAAACTTGATAAGAATTGGCCACTGAAAACCATATAAGATACCAAAATCAATGATGTGAAGGGTTTCTGCCTTTTCAGCTGTTTTCATAATCATTTTATTTGCAAAGAAATGTGCAAACTTTTTGAAAGGGCAAGCAGATATAAAAACTTGGTAAGCTTTCAAGTAATCAGCAGCACTTAACATCTTGTGGCTCATATAGAATATTTGTGTTCCAGTATCAGCACCAACCATCCGCGCTTCAATCGCATTCCCGAAATAATGAGCCAACCTCTGTGATGCATCACCTAATGGAGAAGAATGCTGCCTAATTTGCTTTAACAATTCATTAGCAGTCCTGTTATCATTAGCAGACACACCTTGTGCACAAAGAACCAAAAGCGTCCTCAAATCGATCGTTTCCCTCTTCCTCCCTTGTTTCTTTGACCGCGCCTTCCCTCCATCCGGTTCACCATGCTGTGTGCTACTACTCTCCACCACTGATCCATCTTTTTGTTCAGCACACAGTGGCACGTTTTCGACACTAAGCAAAACCCGGTCAAACATCTCAGATATTTCACTCTCCTCAACACTAACTGCAGACTGCTTGTTGCTCCTTCCTTCTTCATCATCACTACCTTGTCGCTCGTGATTCTTTCTACTCTTCAACAAACCATGTGAATTCAAATTCGAATAACTCCAATTATTCGAATTTGAATTTGAATTTCCCCTAAGACCACCACCCTCCATCTTAATTACTCCCACCTTTCCCTTACCCTCTTGAGACACCAAACTATTAGTATTATTCTCCAAACCAGTAAAAAGCTGAGTTTTTTTAGGAAGAAACTTACTAGCTTCCTCTAACCCTTTTCTAAACTGCAACATAGAATCAGCATCACTAAATATATTCTGAGCCAAAATCTTAGTTTCAGAAGAATCCAAATCCAAAACCCCATCACTAATAATATTAATATTATTATTATTATTATTATGTTGAGGAACAATAAATTGAGACTTCACATGAGAAATTGAATTGAAAGCAAAATCAGTACCAGAAACTGGTGTATCAGGAGAAAGAGGCTTCGAGTCATTAGAACTAGAACTGTTTCTAGAATCAGTAGTAGTAGTAGCTGAACAATTCCTATCAGGGATTTCAAGAATATCAAGAGGGTGTTGATTAGGTGAAAGAGGGAAATTTGATTCCAAAGCATCAAAGAAAAATTTCTCAGTGTGTTGAAGACTAAGTGGATCATAACACATACAAGGTTTTTGTTCAAAATCCTCTTCCATTAGAATCTGACTTATGTATTTAACAGTTTCTGAAAAATCAGTGTCTTCAAAAGAAGGGTCAGTGGTAGTGTTGTTGACATTTGAAGAAGAAGAAGGAACGAGTTGGTCCGAGTTGAAGAGCGAGTTTGAACTCAGATCACAATCAAGTGGACCCACATCGGGTAGATATAAATAAGGATCGGTAATTGAATTAGGATCAGAGAAAAGTAGTAAGTCACCATGGTTGTCGATTCCGACAAAGTTTGGATCCATAGTATAAAACCTTCTTCCTTAGTCTTTGCTACAATGGTTCTGTTTTTTAAGTATAAAATTATTGTGTATATGTGTGAACATAAATGAATGAACAAAAGTTGGGGTTATCTGCTGGAGACTGGAGATGAAGGATAAGGGAAAATGAGATTCAGAAAGAAAAAAAGTCAAATAATTTAAGCATAATAATGAGTGGTCTTCTTCTCTTTTTTTATTTTTTATTTATTTATAAAAATTGCCAATTGCGATCCACGAATCTTCGTCGGAGGAAGAGGTAAATGTGGACACAATCAATGAATCAAATCATGACTTATGAGTCGTTATACTCTCACTACTCAATACTACACATTGCATAAATTTCTTAGGTCAGCATGTATGAAATCGATAATCAAAATTAAAAAATTCATTATTTTCATCCTCAAAATACATATAAAAAAAATAGATAATTTAGCATATATTTGATTTCATAGTGGGAGTATTAAAATCATCATAGTGGGAGTATTAAAATCATATGATAAGTCATCTTGATTATACAAAAGCAAATATATATTTAATTATTGTTTGATTTTGCAGCGGTAGTAAATGTAATTTTGCGTCTCAAATTTATTTTACCGTGTTTGATAATATGCACTTAATCTTTTAAGAATCATTAATTAAATTAAAACCGTCCATCAATTTTGTTTATTATTTTCTTTTACTCAAATTATTAAAATTTTGTTGGTATTATTATTATTATTAGTATTAAAATTAAGTTGTAAACAATAGCTAGGAAGATGTCACTATTGGCATGGGTGCTGGTATTGTATGTCTCCTCAAACTCAGTTCCAAATTAATTATGTAATTGTTCCATGTTTTGTGTAGTTTGTTGATCGGCTATAGAAAATATTTAGCACACTTTTCTCACTTGTCTTGAAAGTAAAGAGTGTTAGAGTCAACTTCATTTGTGGCGATTTATAGTTCCTAAGCAAATGGAGTTAGATTCTTGATGATTTTTTATGTTTTGCTCTCTTTCAAGCTTAGGATAGTCTTTATTGCTCAATGTTTGCTATAATTCTCTAAAGTATTTAGCGCAAGTCGAATGAAAAGTTTTGGGATGATGATATTGTTACACCAACTCTTTTTTCTCATAAAAGCTAGTAAATACTTGGTTGATTGCAAACAAGGAAAGGTAGATATTTGTCCTAATCAAACGTCTCCTTTGTCTTAGATACCTCCTCATATTAGCAAGTTTAAATGTTGGTTTTCCTACTGCTTCTAGTCGATGGTTATGTGCTTTAGGGATTACAGGAATTACTTTATTTTTGTTAAGAAATATTGTATTTTTCACTATCTCCATATCAATGAAAGAGATATTTTGGATCTCTTGAAACCTCTTTAATAAAGATGAAGTCGGGATATTCTAATAATATTATTTTTGAAGTTGATTCTCAAAATATGGCTCTAGTTGTAAATCAACTCAACTCTAATGTATATCTCTAAATTTGGAATGAGAATTGATGAGTGCATTGACATTCTTTCTTCTTTTTCCAACTATAGTGTAAATCATTCTTTCTTAGAAAACTTTCTTATTTTTCTAATTTTAGTGTAAGTTGTGTTAAACTTCAAGCAAATAGTGTAATTTATTCCCTTGCACAGTGGGGATTTCTCTATCAAGAGTATAATATATTGCGTTTATTATAAAACGAAATTAGTTATGGAGGTTGATAATTTAATTTTTATTCTTTTAAATTGTAAAATTGAGAATTTTAATTAAACAACTTCTACGGTACTATAAAAAAAAAGTATATTAGTATTATCAAAATTTTAACCAATAACTAATTCATCCATGTCAAGATTCATATATTGTATGTTAAAAGTTGACTAGATCAAATAGTACGGGTTGATGAAATCATATTTTTTAACTATTGATCAATTAATTTGATAATACTAAAACATGTTAATTTAGAGATGTACAACATAAGTCCCCTTTTAATTATCACAAGCTCAAATATATTTAAATAGTTTAAAAAATAAAATAGTAAACATTTGTTAATGACAATTTTGATTGAAAAAATATATAGTATTTTAACTTAAATATATGTTTTAAATTATTGAAAGTGATTTTTTTTATTAAAAAAGAAAATTAAACGGAGCATGTTGTTTTTTTTAAACAAAAACGGAGCATGTAGTAAAAAGTGATTTTTTATAAAATATTATTTTATTGTTATTGACAAATTCAAACCTTATCTCCATAATATTATTATTTATGAAAACAGTGTGTAGTTTGAAACCGGATTTTGAATTTGAAACGGAGCAGTTGGTTTCTACAAAAAGAGGGACAGTGACAAAGGTAAAATAAACAGTGACATGATATATAACAACTTATGGAGATAAAGATTGAATTTATCGGGTGTCAACGCTGATAAAGTTTTGCTTGGTTGACAAGCCTACAACTCTCTTAATTCGTAAGCACACAGCATATAGACGAAGAAGCAAGTAATTTCAGATCAACTAACTATATAATATTAGTAGTATTAAACTAATGTTAATTTTTCAGTGTTTTCAAAGACAAATGCTTAATGACATTGTCACCGTGCGCGTCACACGTGTTACGATGAAAAAAACAAGCAATATATATGGCGATCAGTCAAGGGTCAAGGCCTAGGGCCAATAAAGTAATTACGGTTTTATGTCTTAAGGAAAAAAAAAAGTTTGAGGTAGATTCATATATTAATGATGGAAAAAGAGAAAGAGAAAAAAAAAATGTGACGTTGAATAAATGTATGCAAAAAAATCAGGATTTACCTTCTTAATTAAATGTGGATGTGTCTGTATATTGTGTGTAATAAATAACTAAATAATGGTTTCATTTTTGGTAAAGTGTAAATGTGGTTTTTTTCTCCGGTACTAGGCTTTAATAGATGCAACTTACGAATTAATGGAGGGATAACCTTGTTGTCTTCTTTTAGGCCAAAATATCTTTTACTAGAAAACAAAAAAGGGAACTACATATGCAATCATCAAATTCAATCCAAAAAAGTAAAATTAAATCATACAATCATCAAGCAGTAAAAAAAAATCTACCAATTACATGAATATAATTAAAATACACAACATAAAACTAAAGTTGACATAAAAAAATTCTATTAGCAATCCCCTTTTTTATTGCACCAACCATTTATTTACAAGAAATAGCCTCTCCACACAGGAAAAGAACCATAATGTGAGCAAAGAGAATGTTTACATAAATTCTCTTCCCTATGCTTCACTTTCTTCCTTGTAGTATATATAATTTTTTTACATGATATAGATAAAGCAATAAACATATATATCATCATAGATACAAAAAGCAAAAAGTAACCAAAAGGGTCAGAAAACCTGAACACCTAACCAAACCCAATCTACAAAGTCACATTAAATGATCCATTGCTATCAACACCCCTCCTATATTAAAGTAGAAGGCAAGTTTCAGGGTGATTCTTGATCTGTTGCTTAGTTTGTTGCTGTTGGGACCAATATGCATGAGCAGTAAGGACCCTATCCAAAAGTTCTTGTGGTACAGGCTCCCCTCTTCTTTGTTGAGGGGATATTCTTGCCGTATGGACCAATGTTTTCCATTTATCCTGCACTATCAAATACTTAAATCACATGCCAACCCCTTTTTTTTTCTATACTATATAAGGAAAAAAAATAACCAAAATCACAAGATACTAAATTACTAATTGAAAGTGACATTTTTCTTTGCTTCTACATTCCATCACTATCTTACACTATATATTTTACTAAAAAAAGAGAAACATTATGTATGTGACAATTTGACATTTATTTGTCAAATTCTAATTTTATGTAAAAATATAAGATCAAAACTAGCTAGGAAGAATATGAGCCAATTAACATGCAAGGAAGAAATTGTGTTTGATTATACTAGAAGAAACCTCTAAAGGTATCAGCCAAAGAAAGAAAGCACAAATGGAGCAATAAATAGCTTACCTAATACACATGTAATTACTTGCCTTGATAGAACAACTAATTTGTATTTTAATAGAAGTTAATAAAAGATGTATAAGAAAGCATGCCACCAAAGTGACTTGAAGTGTGACTTAAGATCCGTTAGAATAAGAATACTATCCAATAAGAAATAAAAGCTTTGCAAGGGTAACAAAAGTTTTTACCTTCAAATCCACATATGTCCTATGCTTTGCATCATCGAAAGCACGAAGTTTAACATCACGCCACCTGAATTTTTTTCACATTAAGTAAAAAATCATGCAAAGGAATTGTCAAAAAAAATACAAACAACTTATAAACATGTCATGAAGTATTTGTATGAGTGTCTCCAAACATTATGTAAGTGTTAATCATGAGATAAGTTTTAAATAAATTCTTTCAAGGCCCTCTAAAATCTAAATAATATTGTAAATACTACCTTCCAGTACCAAGTGTCTCAACTGCTTCAACCAGCGCTTCCACTTCGGCAACAGAAAAAGGCCTACGAATTCGGCGCTGTGAGATCTCAGTTCGCTTTGGTTTCTGGTCCACTGGTAGCATAGCCAGTCCCTCCGTACCCATTTCGGGAATAGGAGTAAGTTCTTTGGAAGCTGACAATTTTTGTCCGCCTAATGTATTGATAGGAGAAGGTGCTGAATCGTGATCACTTTCAACAAGGTTACCTAAACCAGTTACTTGATGCTCAGTGTCGGAGAAACCTAGAATCCTCTGAGTCGGATGAATTACAGCTGGACTGGAAGAATGCCTGAATTCACTCGTTTTAGATAAAAACCAGAATAATAATAATAATAATGGAAAAATAAGGGGAAAAATGGTTTTAAAATCACATTCGAATGCAGTATATGAAAATGAGTCATGCTAGTTGCTAATATAGTGCAATGTTGTCAATCGCGGATATATTAGCAATGTTGTCTACCGCAGATTGCGGAAAATATTTTGTTTGTCCAAATTCCAATATGCTATAGTGCTATAGCCACTATTTGACACCACTGATATAGTGCAACTCACGTGTTCATATAAAGTGAGGCGGCCATTACATTTTGATGAAGAAAAAAAAAAAAGGAAACAAAGGAAAATTGTTAAATTACATGGAAAGGTTGCGTGACATTTGCATGACGCAATGTAATCTAGTTCAAGTAGTTGGGATCATTAATGCAATCAATTGCAAGTTCGGCATTACCCTATTAAAGATTGAGGCGTGTCTGCACTCGGAACATGAAGAAAATCTTTAGCACATATGAGTGGTAGGCTTTGAGAAGAAGAATTAGGCTCCAGGGTGAAGCCCAAAGCATCCAGCTCGTTATCATGAGAAATTCCGGTCTGAAGTAGTGTTTTACTGTCATCTCTAAGCTTTTTTCCATGGAGAATCATACCAACACGCAATCCACCTCGAATTAGTGTAGTCACTGCCTCCATCACTGCCTTCTGCAGAACAAATTTTTTTAAGAGCTGCAGCCTAACTTGTGTGAAAGATGCAACAAGGATCATAGAACATGATAGATGAAGCAGCCAAGAATACACAGACACAAAGATTCCATCAATCCGATTCAACCATTAACACCAAATATAGCGGAGGATGACTATGTATATGACAGAATAGAGTTTTATTATACCTTCAAGGAACCAACGGTTGCAGTTTCAGGAATCTCAATGAAAAGCTCCGGCACTCTAAATGATTTGATCCTAAGCTTCACTGATTAAAAGAAAGACATCTTAGTGTAAGAATCTCCTTGAATATATCAATCAAACCATAGAATAATAAAGAATCATTCCGCAATCTAACCATACCATGTGAATCTCTAGATCGTAATGTGGAATTATGATGTGCTGCCAAAGACGACATCTCAGGATCTGCATCAAAGATTTGGAATTTATTCAGCAAATGCTCCGCAGGCTATTAAATCCAGTGCCTTGAATAGGAAGTTTCATTAACTAAGAGTAAAACCTTTGCGCATCCATGATGATGAACAAGAACCACCTTGATTCATGTCATTCTTTGGTGAATAATAAGTGCGACCATTTCTGACATCTCCATTAGAATTTGAAGTGGAGCCGCAGTCGAAAATCTTCCTCTTTTTGAAAGGAATATTCATTTGAGATATTTGGCGTTTACAATAGTTCTTCCTACTGTTGTATACTGGGTTGAAATATCTATCCAAAACTAACATGTTTCAAATTTGAAAAACAGATTAGTGAACAAGCAAAAAGAAGCATGATAAGCGATAAAACAAGAAAGCTAGTAAAGTAGTTCCATATGAATATGATATAAGCATGAACTCACCATTGTTAGAAAGTATTTCATGCTTTGATTCTCGAGCAACTTTCCGATATTTAGAAGCTAATCTTTTCCTTATTCTTTGATCACCTATACAAGTCTTTGACCTAAAGGACTTTGTTTTGGAACTAGGGTGAGCACACCCCAAAACGTTTTCGTCATCATCTCTACTAACTACTGTTACACTATCACAACGTTTGAGCAGTGAGCTACGAGGCAAGCTATCATCATACCGAGACAACTTGGCATTTCCACCTGAACTAACCAGCGCAGGAGGTTTTTCATCCATCGTATCCTCAAAACAGCACATTCCAGTCCCAGTACCAATTGGCACCTTCTCAGATTTTTGTAGCTCATCCTTTACTTTACTTACATCACCATCTAAGTTGCAATCACTACAGTCTAGATATCTAGAGGATCCTAATTCAACTTTGCTAGTAATATTCTTCATTTCACTATGGCTTTTTCCATTCACCAAAATGTCAGGAACTAACCGCTCTGAGCAACTAGAACTTGTTACTATAGAAGCAATGCATGACTGACCATCAATTTCACGATGCGGATTTTCCTTCAAACAGAAATTTTGATCGTACACCTGTGACGAAAGAGTAGAGAAACATTTCTTGTCGCTACTTCCATCATCAGAAAACTCGGCTTTCAAGGGCTTATTTGCATCCAGGCACCCTTCCTTAACAAATCCATGTTGATGTCTTCTGTCACGACTTGCTTCATCAGGGAGCTCAACTTTTAATGGTTTATTTGCATCTTGGCCCTCTTCTTTAATGAATCCAGGCAGATCTTTTTTTGATGATCCATCACTAGATGTAATTGGATTCTGTTTCTCTTGCAATAAAGTGTCGGCTACGGTGGCCAATAAATCAAATGCACACATTTTATTGTCTTCCACCCTTTTTTGAAATATATCTCTCTTCTAGGAAACATCATAAAAAAAAGTAATTACAAGGATTGTTTTGATGATCTGTATAATAAATAGAGAATTTAATTGATATGCACTGACAGTGTAAAGATTTTTACATTGTCAATCGAACACAATTGTTTAGATCACTAAATGTATGATTTTGTTCATATCTTCCTTAAAAGCCATGCAAATTATGATTTGTAACTGATTGACAGTGTAAAAAAATTTACACTGACAGTGCATCAAAATTAATCTCATAAATAGATAATAGTAATCAACACCATGATAAGAATGTAGAAATTATTTACCCTAGTTGATCGTGCGGCACGAGGCTTGGTTGGCACCTGATAGCCATGAAATTCATAATCTATCCTCTTCTGCGCCACCATATCTCAGAAACCATGCCAAAATAAGAAATGATCAACAGCAATCCAACATCCACCGTAAAATAAACTCGAACACCACGTGCTGCTTGACCCCACCAGTCTTAATTTGGAAAACCTGTCAGTAAACAACCATAAGTGATGTCTCAGATGCATTATGGTAATAAGCTTACAAATAAATAACTATGCAACTAATTAAGTTGGTAAGTTATGAATGGCAAAGCATATTGTTTGAAGGTGAGGACATCCCAAAAATTGGAAGAAAATCAGAAAATAAGATTAGCTAAGACAAAGGTTCAATAAAATCTGATCTATTGTGTTGATAAGGCCTAAATTCAATAGCAGCTACAGTGAAGGGAGAGATCATCATAAGAATAATAATTGCACCATTTTCATTTGCTTCAACTGGTACCTAAAGGAAGCCAATTCAGTCATTTCCACTGGATCCCAAGAACATCAACTATTAAGATTCATTGATTATATTTGTAATCATTTCATCAAATGGGAAAATAAGTGAATATAATACTAAAAAAATAAAACCTTTTCACATAGGAGTAATAATTATAGTAAACAATGAAAACAGATTCAGATGAAGATACAAAATGATTCAGCTGAGAGTAACATATATAATCTGCAAAAATAAATCAAATACAGCAACAGTTTCTAAAAACTCAAAACTCAAAATTATATATAAAAATAATAATAATTATGGGACAAAAAAGTTGATCAAGAACACGAGAAAGGGATTCCAAAACAAGACCAGATTCCAGATAGGTTCAGGAGAAAGAGAACTAAACAAAATTCAGACAAAGATCTTAAACCTCGGAAGAAAATGGATCTCATATAAAACAACCAATTCACAAACAAAAACAAAAACATGACGTGCAAAATGGAAATCAGAGATCAAATCATCACAAAATGGAACTAAACAAAATGAAGGATCAACAAAACCTATAGAATTCAGAAACGGAGATGAAGAGAGAGAAACAAAACAACTCACGAATTGTGTAAACTGTGTTCTGGAACTGAAAATTCCTGTGTCCTAAAACTCCCAAAATAAAAACCCACATACGTCAAAATTCAAACTTGTTCCAGAAACCAACGTCATCTATCTCAAATCCCAAGGATAAACCCAACACTGTTTTTTTTTTTAATAAAAAAAATTAGCGAATTTTAAGGAAAGAAACAAACAAAACCCATCAAAGACCACCTTTTTCCACAGATTGTTGTTTCAAAGATCACTCACTCCAAATGAATTGAAATTTCGGCAAATTTTTTGTGAATTTGAGACAAATGTGAGATCGAGGTATATTCAGTAACAGAAAAGGATCTCATCTCATAAAAAATGTTGTCTCATTGTTTCTAAGAAAAAAAAAACATTTTCAAAATAGTTCGGTTTGTTTTGTTGGGTATGTTGTTGTGTACTTGTGTTGATGTTTTTGTTGTTGTTCTTTCTCTCTCTCTGAATTTCAATTTCAATGTGATGAAGCAAAAAGCAAAACCCTGTGAAAACCACCAAAGTTTGGCTTAAACCCCAAAGAGTTTATAACATTGACCGTGTGTTACCGGAGCTATCGGTTGTTGTAGAGAAAAAAACCGGATATAGAAGGTGATTGGTTAAGACACTCTTTAGACCGGTTCCACGCAATTGAGTAAAACACTTGGTTAACATGATGCTGACACGTGGACACTTTTTGCATCTTGTGGCTGCTTCTGGTCCGCACGATCGTGAATGACGCTCAGTCACTCGCGTTTTCTTTTTTCTTTTGACGTTTTTGTACCATTTTTTTTTGTTATTACTGACTCTGTTTTGAATTTTTTTCTTACTTGGGTGAATTTTTGTCACTTTGTTTCGTGATGATGTAATTTACATCACGATTCACGCACACATTAAATTATATTAAATTTTAAAGAAATAATTGAGTGGGGATTGCGGAAAACTGAAGCTGATTATTTTATTATTGTGAATTAGTGAGTGTGAGTGAACGTATTTTTCTGCCCGGCAATAAAAAATGAGCATGTTAAACTATAATATTATGGCCGTCAAATATCGAAAACTTAAATGGATAAAAAAATATATAATATTATATTGTATGTAAGAATTTTAAATTGTAAATTTATAAAAATATATTGGAGAGAGGTAGTAATTCAAATTTTAGTTAATATTTTTAATAATTAAAAATTAGTTGGAATTTAGGTTAGAAAATTTATTTTATTTTATAATTATAGTAGTTATTTTTGTAATTTTTTTATAAATTATTCCATCCAATTTTTTTATAAATTATTCCATCCAATTTTTTTATAATACACATCTAAATTATAATTTAGTCTACAAAAAAATTGGGCTTTAATCTAATCTTAAAAATTGGGACTAATAAAAAAAATGCAATTTTAATAATTAAAAAAAATGATAAAATAAATTTTAGTCCATATACACATATGAATCCAATGAGGATCTAGACATACCAATCTTCATGTCATTTAGTTAGATTAATTCTGTAACAAGAAAAAATGCATTTATAATATGGTACATATTAGACTGAAACAAGACAACATAACTCAACAACTACAATTCAACTCATAAAATACACCGATTATAGAATCTAAAATTAAAACAACATACACCACAATATGTCAATATTTATATTAACGAGTATATTTATTAACATATGTCATAAGATCTAATCGAAATTTATCATTATGATATATCAAACCACGTAAACCGCAATTATTGTATAGACTTATATAATTTATTTTATTTTCCACATGTTTGTCATAGTTAATAGTTATTCATTTTTCAAATATTTTTAGATATTATTTTTTTATAAATTTTAACTACTTCTATATATTCAATCAAATTCTTATAAAAAAAGTTTTTATTTTCTTAACATTAGATATAATAAATTATAGTATTATAAATAAAATAAAAGAAAAAATATTTTTAAAAAGATTAGTGAAAATTTTGGAGTAGCCATGACCACTTTATCTCCCAACAAAGCTGCCCCACGTTTAAAAATGATGGAAATCACATTTACATTTTGTTTGGTTTTTGAGAGAAATGCATAGGAGCGAAAGTGAGTAGAAGAGAAAAATGTTTGGTTTTTGAGAGAAATGCATAGGAGCGAAAGTGAGTAGAAGAGAAAAATGTAGAAAATGAGATGAATATTTAATAGTTTAGTACATGTGAAAATAAAAGGAAGGAGAAATGTAAAAAAATATATTATATATTAAATTAAATATATTCTATCAAGTATCAAACAATTTTAAAATTTTATTAAAAATTAACATATTTATATATATATATATATATATGTATATAATGAGAACATTATTGCCATTTTTTGTTGCCTAATTTTCTATGCTTTTATGATAATCAACTAATCCCAAAGGACAGAAAAGATTTTAAAAAGTAAATTCTTTCTTCTCTTCTTTCTTTATTCTTTTTCACAATTGGTCCTTCAAAACAATTAATCAGTTACATTGTTTTTTTAGAGTCATATCAATTATAGTTATTTTATACGGAAAAAATAGTTACATGCATAATGGTTAAAATGTTACGTGAAAAAAGTTATAGTCGAATATATAAAGTCTTTATCTCTATAAAAAAAACAAAACCAAAATAAGTACTTTTCTAAATAATAGAATTTTGAATATATGAATGAATGTCAATAAAAATACGAAGACTAATTAAGAATGAGGTTACTCTTATTATCGTGTGAACTATTTAATTGGTTTTTCTTTTTACAAATTCAACACAAAAATTTCTACTGTGGGAAAGAAATGTTCTGAAATCTAAGAAGATAGTTCACAATTTGAATATATCGTCTCTATTTACATATATTCTATCAACAATGCATCTTGAGTCTAATTCAAAATCAATCATATCTAACTAAAGGCCTCGCACCCACCGTAATGTAATGAGAAGGCCAATCGCTTCTCTTTCACTCATCGTATATACGAGGAAGAATCATTATGTCTTCGCTAACACATAATTTCCACCATCATCTCGAATACATATTCCTATGTCC
Source organism: Cicer yamashitae (assembly GCA_037974755.1). Taxonomy (NCBI): domain Eukaryota; kingdom Viridiplantae; phylum Streptophyta; class Magnoliopsida; order Fabales; family Fabaceae; genus Cicer; species Cicer yamashitae. The sequence goes on from JBBPBQ010000003.1 coordinate 48,700,024, forward strand.
ACACAATTATATATTTAAAAGAAAGAGAGTTAGTACGTATTACATTTGTACCATTCTATAGTCTTTTAAATTTTACTAGTTTCAATGTAATATTTCTGTATTTTAATTCATTAACAAGTGTCACTTGTTAACAAAACCTTATTTCTTATATAATTTTTTATATATAAATTCTTACATAACCTTTTTGTATTAGTATTTTTTAATATTTAAATAAACCATCTTCACACCTCAAATCTACGTTTATAATATAATAATAAAGTTTTGGTGAATTAAGACTTAAGCTAAGAGAATAACATCTCATTAGCCACCTGTCCACATCCAAAATGGGTGACCCAAAATGTAATCAGATTATTATTATTATTATTATTATTATTATTATTATTATTATTATTATTATTATTATTATTATTATTATTATTATTATTATTATTATTATTATTATTATTATTATTATTATTATTATTTTACAGGAAATGTAGTCAGATTATTAGTTTCCAAAGAATTTTATACTCCATTTAGCCACCCGTTTTGTATTGATCGCCTGTTCTTTTTCCTTGTCTCAAGTGCACACTTTAAGTCTAAACTCCTACCTCTCTAACAAACTGAACTCCTATGCTTATTTGTTTTTGTTAGAGAATAAGATGCTTAAAGCATTTTGTCTAAAAAACACACATGAACATTTTTAACACAATGAATTGTTAAAAAAAATATTGATAAAATTTTAATTAATAGTAGGCAGTATTTTCTTACGTGTTTATGCCTTTGTATATATAGTAGTACCATACTATCCTTTTAAGTGTTTGTCAAGTCACGTCATGTGTATGATAATTTTGTTTAATTTGGTAACTGAAATATCCTCGTGCACAAATTCGTTTAGATAATTGAAATTCGTTTAAGAGGTTTATATATATATATATATATATATATATATATATATATATAATATATATATATATATATATATATATATATATATATTTTCCTATATACATTTCATTTGATAATCAAACACTAGATCAAATAGTTGAGGGACCGTAACATCCAGCACTTATATAATAACATCTTAGTATCAAAAGAAAGTTTACATAAAGAGGAAATACACTCACTAGGAAAGAGTTGGATGAAATCGACTAAATAAATCATTAGCAGCTACATATTAACACCCCCGGTCAAATTATGTTCTCTTTAATTGGGAATTTTGATTAGTATCTCTAGCTGATAATCAAATTTCTCAATGAGAGTTTCGATTATATATTATATACATGCTGATAATAAAAAAGGTAATTTATCTCTTTTTATTTATTTTTTTATGTAAAGAGCCAATTTATTAACTAAAAACAAGAAGGACCTCTTTACGATCAATATGCAAAATATTGTCAAATAAAACAGAAACCTTAGTAAATAAATATAAATTTAGAAAAGTACGCATGCTTTTTTTTTCTAAAAAATTTGAATTACGATTAATTTCACAGAAGATGTGATGAAGAGAAGTACTCCAATCAAAAAGATGGAGGAGAGAGTAAACCTCTTTCAAGAAAAGTACTTCAATTCGGATAATTTATCTTATTTAGTTGAAGCATGTAATTCTTTTATTTTTTTTGGTTTAGTTCATTTATCTTTTAAAAAGATATACTAAAATATTTGTTATATTTTTATTTTCCCATTTAAGTCTATTTAAAAAAAAATGATCTTTATTAAAACACGCAGATGTGACAAGTCATGTAAAGTGATTTTTATGGGTTAGGGGTCTAATTTGATTTTTGTTTTTAATAGATTCTAAGGATAATTGTGTTAATATTTTAACACATAAATCGACCAAATGAGGAAAAATAGTTTTTTTTTACTCAGAAAAATTGTTAAATAATTAAATTGTTACTTGTAATTAAATTAAAGGATGAAATTGTTAATTGTAATCTTAAGTAGTTGACCATATTGACATGTTTTAAAAGACACGTACATTTTAAAAAAATTAAATAGAAAAATAAAATAAAAATAGAGGATATTCGTATACATTTTTTTAAAATAAATGATTTAAAAATATAAAAATATGTATTTGTTACGATCAAATAATATAAATGACTCATGATATAATTTTGCCTAATAAATATGATATCTTTTGTTTGGATTAGAATGAAAAGAAAGTGAAAGAGGATTAAAAAAAATTAGCTTGAGAGGAATTTTTTTGGTTTGATTTCTTTTTCTTGTACTTCTATCTTCAATATCTCTTAACGAACATAAAAATTTCAAATATTTAAAAAAAAAAAAACTATTCTTACCTATTTTATAATTTCCTCCAAAGATATTTAGGAGAAAGGTATACTCGTATGTTATTAACATATTAGTATACATGAAGGCTTATTTAATTTATAATTGGAAATGCATGCCATGAATTGTGAAGTTGAGGGAGATTGAAGATCACGTAATTGAATAGAGATTACTTGACGTAGAAGCCACATTCACATATCAGTTTCACCCAACTGGAGGAAAATTATTAAGGAAAAAGAGAAAGAGACTCTTCCATTCAGAACTTTGTTTTGGATGACCCAGTTTACCAACCTACAAATTAGATATGGAAATATCAAATATTAAATTGAAAAGATGATGATAAAAATAAAATTAATAAACTAACGTAGTAACTTACTGCTGCTGTTGATAACTATGCTTATTAGCTCGTCAGAGGAAAAAGTATTGTATTGAACGAATGTATAATTTTGAAGTGAATTTTTTGATTCTTATAAAAATTACGAAATTCAATTAATTCTTTGACAAAAATAAAACGACTTTTAATCCTTAAAAAATCTAAATATTTTAATCATTGAACTATAATCTATTATTAAATTATTTCTTAAGTAATTAGGTTTAATATTAAAGTGAATACACATGACATAAATAACATGAAAAAGAAATAATGTGGAATTTTAATTGAAATTGAAGGGACAAATTAGTCCTTAACATGTTTGAAGGAAAATTGAGAGAGAACACAACATTGATTGTCTCTCCTTGCATGATCTACTCTTAAAAGTTTCTGAGTGGAAGTTGTTGAATCTCAAACATAGTCGATTTTAAGTTAGATTGGTCTCAAACAAATATTACGAAACCTATACTAGTCTCCGATAAAACCAAAACATCTCAATTTAATTCATCTAAATCAACTTTCAATAAAAGTCATAAAACATCACTATTGTGATAATCAAACCTTTATAAATTATAATTAATAACGAACAATTTTACTTTAAACTAAGAAGACCTAAAGAAGTATCTATTGGAACTCTCTTCAACTTACTATATTCCTTTAATAGAGGAAGAATACAGAGTAAATTGACAAGGATGAAAAACAACAAAGAATATGATGAAAGGAATTAGAGGTTTTAAGATTTGTTACTGAGACTAAAATGTTCACTTAAATTATATGTTCTCATAAATGTATAAGTTGTACCCCAACATAATATTTTTTACCCAAATATAAAATTACCTTCAAGTCATTTTATTCGTCATTTTTTTCTTTTAAATAAGTGGTTTCTACACAATTTTAACGTTTCTTTCGTTTTGTCTATGTTTTCGTGTTATGAGTGCAACATTTTATTCATTGGTGCCGTATTTTTTTTGGTTTTTTCGTCTTGTTGCAGTGTTCATTGGTTCATATTGATGAGCTAACTTAAATCCATTACAAGTTTCAATTAATGACTTTGACGTCATCAACATTACAGACCCAGAGGCATAGATATTCTAGGCACTTGAATTTTGTCATATTTGTAGTCATGTTACCGTTTTGTACTATGTTTTTGTTTTATGCTACTAACATGAATATGTTGTGAATTAGTTTGCAGATTCATCTGTTTCATTTTAGCAACTTTATATCTATATTGAATCAACGTATTCTACCAATTTGAGTGATTGAATATCGGCTTTTTTCGTAAAAAAAATTATATGATGATAAGTCTTTTTTTTTTTACCAAGTTATTTAAAAAATATATATATATAAAGAAAGGTGTAGAGTTAGTGTAAACTAGTTTTACACTAATAAACAATAAGACCCGTTGTTTTTGTTATCTCATCACACGATTGTAATTGACATCATAAAATAATTACATAATATAAGACTTGTATTTGCTATCAATGTAAAATGATTCACACTAACAGTATATTGTCGTTAAACTAAGCAATTGTAATTTCTACGCACCACCATATATTAAAAAAAATGAGAACGTATTATTGTTTGTATCTGCAAATATCTTTTCACTAAGCAATTGTAATTTCTACGCACCACCGTATATCTAATTATATTAGGTACTAGAAATAATGAACGTTGGAATTTGACCTTTAAGAACAACGGTGAACAGTGATTGGAGAAGACGTTCAATTTTTATCTTTTATTATTCGTCTGAGGTATCTTACACACTCTAACAATCAAATAAGAATTTGTTAGATAATGAAATATATTTTAGGTTAGAATTGTATACCTTTATAACCTAAAAGATCCTTTTTATATAGTGATTCCTTTTATAAATTATAGAATGTTTCCGTTATGATCATCAAGTGACTTAGAGTCAGTGTATAATTGAGTTATTGTATCTATCATCACTGAATTTTCTATTTATCCATCCACTAGTCATGATTGGAAGTCCATGTGAGTTACTGTAGACGGCTAATGATTATGTTTTTAGAGACGGTTTATCTTAATTTCGCGAAAATTTGGTGATGTCAATTGATTTAGTTGGACCAATCCAAAATCACTCATTCTTATGTTAAGTATGAACTCCGATGGCATGAATTCGGTCCAAAACAAATTATCTATGTGATTTGACGAAATACAAGATGTTAGATTAAATTTCGGTAAAACTGTTTTATTATCAATGCATCTTCTATTTTTTCTTATCTTTAATTATCTACTTTGTTAACAAAAATTTAGATATACATATAAATTTAATTTATATACACCGACAATGTAAATCTTTTTATACTATCAATCAATTTTATAGTCGAATTATTAGAAATCTTTGACTTTTATTGTAATTATATAAAAAATCACAGTTATGAATGATTGTGGTGATCTAACTCTATATATTTAAAATTATATATCTCACTATTTTTTCGGCATATATATCTCACTATTATATTAAATTTATAATTTTTAAAATATGTTTCCGATATGATTGTATGCATTTATTATTAAAAAAAATGGATGCATATCATATGAAGTAAATTCAAAATTTAAAGTAATAAATTCGTGTTTAGTATTTTAATTTGCATCTAGTTGATGATGAGAGATGGAATACCAAACTCGAACGTGCAATTTTTAATTACCCAGTCGTCTCCTCAGTCACTCTCTCTTTAACTTTGATTCGATTCGTTTCTCTGTTTTTTCCCATTCAACCAAACCCTAATTCGCTATCTCACCACTCTCCACTCACGCCGTTTCTCACCATTCGATTCAAAAATCCCTACTTTACACCAATTATTATTTATTTCATTTATTTTATTTTATTTTGATTGATTATTCTCACTCAAATCTCACAATGAAAGAAGGTAAATCTGTTAAACTGAATCTTCAACCGCAGCAGCACCAGAACGGTCACCTTTCTCCTTTCAAATTCGCCAAATTGCTCGATCCCGAAGCTTCCTGGGACAAGGTTTCTCTTTAACTTCTCTCTCTTCAATCTTTTTTCTTTTTATATTTTTCGATTTATTTTACTTTGTTTTCATCAAATTGGATTAATTGGTACTCAACTGGGTTCTACAAATATAATAGGATGCTATGTTGGCATGGAATTGCTTTTAAATTGTGGTTACACTTTCCGTTAATTTGCAAACTTTTATATTGCGGATGTGATGAGACCTCAAAAGCGAACCATGATTTAGAACTATAGTTTGTACCATTAATTTACTCTCTCAGTTTTGAAATTGAACACTAATTTGATGTTTAAAATCTATGGAGGACCTCTTACCTGTTTATTTGGAGGAGCAATTCGAGTATTAACTCTCAATTTTTTTCTCTTTAGTCTCTGTTTGGGAGGGGAGAAGAGGAAAAAAATAAAGAATTTTTTTGTAAAGAATGATATGAATGCTTATGATTAATATATTTTTCAAAGCCCTCCAAAATCCTCCTCCAATGCAATTTTTCAGTTCTCCCAAATTAGGGGATTTTGTATTATGAAGAAAAATAAACCCCCAAAGCCCTCCTCTTCTTAAACCCTCCATTCTTTCCACTTCATCCCTCCTTTTTTTCAAAACCCTCCTCTCCTCTCCCCTGCTAAACTCCTAAACACAGTTGGAACAATATAAAAAGGAAAACAGAATAGTACAAAACATGTCTCCAATATGTTACTAGATTAATTAATATTGTCGGATTAAGATAATATGTTACTAGATTCATTATTATTGTTGGATTAAGATAAGATCCATATAATGCAGCAATTAATACTAGTAATTGTTGTGCTATGTTGTATGTAGTATGTGATTGTTATGAATGTAGTTTCTCTAAAATGAGGAGGGCACTTTACAAGATTTGTTAACTGCTTTGTCATAATTCTGCACTCCTCATTCTAGAGGATCCTATTGTATTGAGTTGATCAAATTATCCTAACCAGCTTCTCTATATTTGTCTGTGACCTCCCCAACCCCAAATAGGATCAACTTGGAGATGTATTGCATTGGATTCGACAAGCAATGGGCCTTGCCTGTGGATTACTTTGGGGTTCGTTTCCATTGGTTGGGGGAATTTGGTTTATTCTGTAAGTTTGTCTTACTGATCCTTTATGTTCATCTTAAAGTTGTCTATCTCTATATCCCATATGACATTGCCTTACCCGATGCTTTATTCTTTCCGGAATTCTCATATTCATTGATGATGTGATATCATATTTCATGCATAAACAACTTGATTTGTATTGTTACTAATACAATGCATAAATCTGAAATTATTATCTGAAATATCAATGCTGGAGAAGATTTTGCCAGGTTACTCAGTTCTTACAAATCGTGATCACCATATCTCATGACACTTAGAAGTACATTCTAGTGAAGAGGAGACAGTGTGAAGATTGTTGTTTTTACCAATACTAATTGATTCTACACTAGAATTAAAAAAGTATTATCATATATCTGTAATCTATAAGAGGGTCTTGATTCAGAAAAGAAATATTTAGTCATTAATAGCAATTGAGGTTTGGCATATATTTAGTAGCAATGATGGTTCTTATGAATATTAATTTGCTTCTCTAAATACAGAAATTAGGAAACCCCCTGTAAATTTTATTCAGCACTAGCTCATGAATTCAAAAAATAATGGAAGTGACCTCTTAAAAAATAGCACATTTTTTAATATCAATTCTTCAATTTTATTTTTATCATTAAATATGTGACTATTTATAAGTGTTATGTATATTTTTTTTGTTTTCATTTTTCAGAAACATCTAAAATCTTATTGAATAATATCATAAATGAGACTAAGCTACAGGGATCAAGTGACATCTTTGCATAAATTGTTCCTTTTTGTACCATTATGTATTAGAAATACTTTTGAATTGGCTAGATTTTACTCTGCATAAAATTCTCTGGCCCATATTTTGAATCCTTACCTTCATCATTTACCTTTCCTGGCAGTGTTCCCCACCCCACCCCCAAAAAAGCTTGATCTAGATTTCAGACAGAACTCTACAGATCCCATAGATGCTTGTACTATTATTTTATTCTCCAATCGAAGTATAACTAGTATTGTTTGTTACACCTCAAATGTGATATCTTCACAAACTTGTGAGGAAGCTAAAAAATAGTATATATTGTTTTATTGGAGAACACGACAAATCCACTAGGAACTTCCTCTGTGTTTGGTCTCTAACATTAACATTGCACTTGTAGACCATATGCAGTATGATATAGCACTTCTTCAGTTTGTGTTTACTCCTCTAAAAAAGTTTCTCCGTTTATATGCAGCTTTTTAATTATCTCCTCCGGAATCATATATGGTTATTATTCAGTAATATTGAAGATTGATGAAGAGGAATTTGGCGGCCATGGAGCCCTACTCCAAGAAGGTCTTTTTGCATCTACAACTCTTTTCCTGGTAATGTAGTTTATATTATTATTCTATTAACTGTAGAAAGTTTCTATGCCCACACAAAGATTGCTGGATATTACCGTTCCACAATCTGATCTTGCTTTCTTATATGTGCAGCTTTCCTGGATTCTAGTCTTCAGTTTAGCGCACTTCTGATTGGCAGGGAACTTGAAGTGTTGCGAATATCTCCGAACATCTGTGACATTTAAAAGTTTATATTTGATTTCATGTTGGGCCACAGTGTTTTGAAAACAATGAGAAAAATGTGAGTTGCTGCGCGGGTATTTACTTTTTCTATTGTAAAACGTTCTGATTTTTTGTGGAAGGTGAACGGATTTTCCTCTTCTTTCCATGATGGTAATTAGCTGTTCTAGTTAGCATTCCTTATGACACCACACGTTTGTGGCAAATTATGGGTCACACGATTAACGACAATCAAAATTGTGTTTGTTGAACTTCTTAATAAAGGTGCTTGCTTGCAGGAAAATTTGAAGGACTTTTTGCAGTTTTCAAAATTGCTTCATGCTCTGTCTGTTGCAATATTTTGTCCCACCGAAGCCCCATTAAATACTTGAACTGTGAAGATGATATTTGAATTATATTGTTATTAAAAAGTTTGAAATCAGATTAGTGTTGTACTATGTCCATGGCCTGCATATCAAAGGTTTCTTCTTGATGAGGGCATAACTAGCGATGCACTTTACGTGCAAGCTTAATAATGTTTTACTCAGATGACCCTCCTTGCATATATTTAGCACTGAGATAGCAACATATTATTTTTGGTCAGTCACCATACTGTTTCTTGTTATAAATTGCATGAAACAGAAATTTGGGGTTCAAATTTCATCAGTATGAATGAATGGAATTGGCAATGATAACACTAGCGTAGCTGTATTACTGTTATACAATATATTTTTTATGAGACCAATGTCTTTCATTTTACCTATGGCAAACAATTGAACTCATGTATGTTGGTTTATATTTGACCCTTCATCTCCAAGATTACATTTCAATATCTATAATCCTCTGAAAACTTCAATTGTTATCAATAACACAATCGAATCAAATAAATCAATAAACTCATTCCATGCTAGAAGTGTACAAATTGGGTTCTGCGACTAGAATTAAGAACTAAACAAAAGTTGCTTGTATTCCTTTCTTTAATATTGACAATCATAGTCACAGATGATGGGAAGAAAATTTACAGCTCCCTTTGGCGTCTGGATCTACGAACAAGATAAATACGTCCATAAACCCATTGTCTACCGAATCTTGAAGTCGATTGCTACAATTGATAACATCATGTGTCATGCAAAAGAGAAAAAGAAAATACTTGCAGCTCTTGCTTTACACTGTATGTTTCAACTCTATACTCATCTTTAAAATCATCTTTAAATAATCTTTACCATATTTGAGATCAACCAACTAAGATCAATAACTACATCATGCAATTACTATGTGGAATACGAATCCAAAAATGATATATACTAGTGTATTACCTCTACTTCGGTGCGAAATTCCAATAGGCATTCACACACATGGCACTGTGCTCTATGGGGTGAGTTATTAGCCTCATCCGTTCTTACAAATGCAAATACCTGGAAGAAAAGGAATCCAACTCACTTAGGACGGATTTGAAATGAAGTTAAACATTAAATATGTGCTTCTCTAGCCACACAGATAAGGATACAGGTTGATGAATAAGATGGAAAAGAAACTATAAACTAATGTTAATTTTGTAGACTTGCAATTAACAGGACCAATAGGCAAAGACACTAAGTTAAATACTTAGAATGTATTTGAAAGAGATTATTAAACTTATCTTATAACATAAGAACTTGTATAAGTATTTGAAAGAGCTTATGAAAATAATTTATGATATATTTATAAGGTGTTTTCAAGTTATTTTGGTAAGTTCCTCTAAATAGCTAATTGTCATAAATTGTTTTTAGATTATGTAGAGTTCACTCTCTTTCCCTTTTCAATAGAAGATTTTATAAACTCATAATAATACCAACGGCCAAAGAAATTAGGGAGACTATGAAAGACAACAAAGTTTGAGGGGCCATGACATTCGCACCTAAGTCTTATGTATTTAATGCAATGACTAACTAACCTCTTCTCCACAATTTGGACATGAACCCTTCAATGCCGCCAAGCCATTCCTCCACAAGCCTTCAAGTACTTTAACTGTGAAAAAGGGTACTTAATTTAACACACAGATATAGAAGCAGCAGTTGATTTTATTTTATTTTTATTTACCAACATGGTTCTAAATTGTGGTTGCGGTTAAATCGGTTATGTTGCGAACCTTTGTATTGCAACAAAATGCAGACAAATGTGGTCGATACGGCCACAATTGTTGTTGTAATGTCATTACAGAAACCTCTAAAACTTTTATATTGCAGTCGCAATTCTGGTTGTAGACCGCAATTTAAAACTCGTGTTGAGAATTTGATCTTTTGAATTAAGGGAATTGTTTATCATTTAATCTGAGCTACCGTTTGAAGTTTAAATTTGAAAATTATATAACTTAAGATGAAAAATAGCAGCAAAAGGATTTTTTTTACCTGAAGCTGAAGCAACTGGATAGCCTATGACAAAACCAAGTGCCATGAAGATAATGGTATTCACCATGAAAAGAGGCCTTAGTTCTGATGCTTGGCTAGTACCATATGATAATCCTAAATCAAATGCATTTTGATAAGCCAAGGTGACTGTGTACAATATTGGACCAACACATGCTGAACTGCCAAATGCAAAAATCAGTGTCCATGTACTTGCCAATGCAAAAACCATAGACAAATCTTCCTGCCCTACATCCATATCATTCAATATTAAGGTGAAGAAACCAACATTAGATAAAAGAGAATGAAAACCTTACCATTCTAATCACAACATATGTAGGACATTCAACAGAAATAGGACATATCACAAAACATGAACATAACTATTACAATATGTTCTTGAACTTAACTCAACCCCTCAAAATCAATTTTACGATGAACGATTTCTATAGTTAGATAATCTCTTATCAATGTAGGACTTGCATTTTTCTCAATCATAAATCCAACATCATAATTTGCAATATGCATTCTTAACATTATTTAGAACATCATGCAATAAAAACATAATGCAAGAGCAACTGAAATTGGTGAATTTTCATGAATAGGCAGATCAAAGAAGAAGTTAATCTAAAGTTACGAAGAAAATAACCTGAGCATCAGAGTAAGTTGATTGCCTCCTGATACTGCATCGAGGATACTTCACAACTGACTTAGAACCAAACCACTTTAGCTTCAACTGTTTCCATAATATTATGAGTAATTAAGAACAGTAATAATGTATATAGAAGAAGTTAAGAAACATTAAATGTGGTGAATTGAGGAAGAAAGATACCTCTACTCTATCAAACATGTCATCAACTATCAAAGGCTCACCACTGTAATATGCATCCCTTGCCTATTAAAGAAAGCAAAAGAGAGGCATCTCATTTTAGTCTCTGAAAGTGTAGGACGGTGTTATCTTGTCTCTGACTCAGCTAAAAATCTAAATTAGTCATTGAATCGTCAAAAAATTGTATCTTATCTTGATAATTCAAATATTAACTTGAATTTTTGACTAGTCAGCAACAAAGTGACAATAGTTAATTGTATATAGATAATAAATGGATTTAAAACAAATACATAGATGAAAATAAAAAGAATAAACCAAAAGAGGAAACACCTCAACAAGATAACAAGTACCAACATCATACCACCAATACAACCTCAAAAGTCAGAACTCAGAAGCAGTATTATTATAAATAAATAAATAAATAAATAAAAGGGTAGTTAATTAAGTATGATTAAAGTTGGTTACTTGAGAATAAAGAGCTTCAAGGGTCTCTTTGGTGGCGGTTTGAAGAGGGCCAACATATATACAAGATGGAGCATGAGAGCGGTCATCACAGGTGGCAGAGATTCGAAGTGAGAATGAATTAGAAACAGAGCGATTGATTCTTCTGATTTTGGATAATTGTAGCAAATTGGATGACATCATATTCACCTCACTTTGTGTGATTGTTTCTGTTACAAACGAACAAAGACACACACACGCATGTAATATGTCTTTTGTTGTGTCAAAACTTTTTTTCATGTCTATCTCTTCCTTCTTATTTTTGTAACTATGCTAAGAGAGATCTTTTTTGACACAAAGTATGCTAATAGATATTTTTAAACTTAGAGCAAAATGTTTTTTAAATCAAAATTTTGATGTTCAATAAGTGTCTTTTAATTTTTGTTTTGAGATATACGTTAAATTGTAGAAGATAAAAAAGAGAGAAATAAATATATAAGATGTTTCTATTTTGATGTTTAAATAGTATAAATGTAAACATAAATATATATATATATATATATATATATATATAAAAAGTTGAGTAATAGTATTCACACTTCTTTCCTAAACTAAAAAGGTAATGAATTGAGAGGAAATTTGGTTTAGAGGTAGATCTACGTTGAATCATTATTGAACGAATCAGTTTTAAAATAAAATATAAAATTTTGATTATTTGATCTTTATTCAAAAATTAAGATTGTTTGACTGCATACATTTACAATGATGTGACTGCACACAATCTAGATCTACTTGTAGAGTTGATTCAAAGGTAAAATTAGGCCACTTAAACTATATTTATGTCTATAAACAAAAAACTTATTTGTTATTGATTTTTTATAAACAAAATTGACAAATATACAAACAAAAATATCATGTATATTAAAATTTGTTTTAAGCTTCACGTACTCTTGAAATTATCGGATAAGTCCTACTATGAGGTATTCTTCATTGTGCACCGTAGAACACCTCTATTGGTGAACTGACTTAGGATTCTTTAGGTGAATCCCATTGAAATACATCACCTTAAAACAACTGAATTAATTTTTACTTCAATAATGAACTTCATAAAAACTCAAAATGAGTCCCACAATATATTTAATATATCTTAAAATAGGTCTCATAATTTATTTCACATATTAAAATTTTAAGTTAATGGAAGAACTCCTTTTCTATTATGATAAATTTCAATGGAGAAGAACTCAAAAAATAAATTTTTAATCGCTAAAGAACTTCTCATAAGAGATGCCGAGGAGAAGTCTCGAAATCATTGCACGAGTTATATATCAATTTTACTTATTGTACACCTTCATAAATATTTGAATATTTATTTCCAAATATTTGAATGTAAAAAACAAATATAAGGATGCAATAGAACCAATGATACAAATATTGAAGAGCTACAATACCAACCACAGAAATATAAAGATACAAGTATGGGGAAGAGCTTAAGACCACATATATGAAAAAAAGGAAGTTCCCCTTCCGATTGGGTTTGGCCCATAACTTATTCTTTCGTTGACCCAAAAAAGGCACACAAAAAGTATGCGTTTGCCGGGAGTCGAACCCGGGTCTATTGCTTGGAAGGCAATTATCCTAACCGTTGGACTACAAACGCTTGTTATTATATCATTTGACGCTAAGGTATTAGAAATCATATTAATTTTGAAACAAGTTAGTGTATAATTTATCACTTATTTATTTTACTTCTATCGCAAGTATTTTATTATTATTATTTTTTTTAATATGATTTGATCTTTATGGAATTTGACCTACAAAATTAATATTTCACGATAAAGTATACACCTATAAGGAAATATGAAGTAATGTTTTTTTGAAGAAAAGACTCTCCTTCTTTCATTACTACTAACCTTTTGACCATAACACCTACAAAAACAATCAATAATAGAAAGAAAAAAAAATCACTTGCATTTGAAATATGTTAGCCTCAACAAACAAAATAATATTGTAAGCGAAAATCATGTGAAAAATTTTAGGACCCCTTAATTTATTAGTTAAATCGACTAAATAAAAAAGTGTTTTAAGACAAAACACAAATAGTGAATTCTTTTCTAACATTATTACTATATTTTCTATGTTCCATAATGAATAATTCATTTACAAAATAATATATTCAAAATGAATTAGTTTTTTTTTAATTTTCAATATATTTTTTAATTAATACTACTTACATCACTTCCAATACAATATATTTATAATATCAATAATACATTAATACTTAACAAAAATAATTTCATTGATACTTAACTAAATATTATAGGAAGCATATAATAAAAAATTAGAATATTATTATCGGTAAGTTAATTAAGTGGCGTGGGAAGGTAAACAATTCCTCTCAAAAACCCAACCAAACATACCCTACAACACAACAATAGGCAACAAACGTAAACACGAGACATGCAAAAACAAAAAACCAATTCCTAACTTTGCTTGTTAGATTATAGCTGGTAATAACAACAACAAAATAAATCTGGAAGAAAGAAAAAAAACCAACTTATTGAAACCATTTCCAAATCTATCTATATTATCGGAATGGAATTCATTTTCCATCATTAATAATTAATTTCCAAAATGTATTAGAAAGCTGAAATCTTTTGTTAAAAGGGTCGTCATATCATGAGAGGAGGGAGGGACCCATACGGTGGCACCGGCACCGGAACCGTCGAGGTTAAGGTTCATCCTCGCCGTGACGATTCCACTGTCCGTTATGGACGTGGGTCTCCGCCCAATCCTCCTCCTCCGGCGAATCCTCCCGTCACTCGTGATCGTGATTTCAGGCTCTTTAAGCAGTGGTTCCCATGGCTTGTTCCTACCTTTGTTGCTGCCAACGTTGTTGTCTTCATCATCACAATGTATGTCAATGATTGTCCTAAGAATTCTTTACATGATTCTTGTGTTGTTTCTTTCCTTGGAAGATTCTCCTTTCAGCCTCTCAAAGAAAACCCCCTCTTTGGTCCTTCTTCCTCAACGTGAGTTTCTTTTCCCCTTTATCTATTCATCTCAAATTACATTTATAAATAAACACAATTTTTTTTATTTCATTTCTTAAAATGATACATTGATTAATCAAGTCATGTATGCTTGCTTGGTTTTTATTTTAACAATACATCCTCTAAATTTCTATTGGCTACCATCGACACTTCAGATCAAAGATATGTCTTGTGTCTAACACGTGTTAGAATCCGACACAATATGTAGTTACATTCAATTTCTTTCATTTTTACAAATTATTATTAGTGTTAGTGTGGTGTCTGGTGTTTGTGTAGATATATCCGTTGGAGATGATTCTAATGTGCTGCTTGAAAACTATTTGTCACTCTTTTTTCAGATTAGAGAAGATGGGTGCTCTAGAAGTAGATAGAGTGATTCATAGACACCAAGTTTGGCGCCTTCTCTCTTGTATTTGGTTGCATGGTGGGGCTGTTCATGTGCTTGCCAACATGTTGAGTCTTATTTTTATAGGAGTTCGGCTTGAGCAAGAATTTGGATTTGGTATGGTTCTGGTAATTATCCTTTGCATTGTTCAAGTATATAATCATTATATTTTTAGTGAGTGAACCAATAATATTCCAAGTATATATGTATATCATTGTTTGTTACATAAATGTTCTAGAAGAAACTCTACTGAGCTGAGTTTATTTTGCAATTAAATGAATAAAAAAGCTTCTTTTTTTCTTTTTACATTCTCAGTTGCAGATTGTAATTTCTACTTTGCCTTGTCTATTCACAGTTAGAATTGGATTTCTGTATGTGATATCTGGTTTTGGAGGGAGTTTGCTGTCTGCTCTATTCATACAATCGGGTATCTCCGTTGGTGCTTCGGGTGCATTATTTGGTTTACTAGGAGGGATGCTTTCAGAGCTTTTGATAAATTGGACAATTTATGCCAATAAGGTGAATGAATGAACCAATAAATGTGTTTCAATTCAATAGTGCTTCCTGATAAATAATATGTTACGCCTTTGCGCTGCAGAATTTTTACTTCTTTCCGTTTTGCGTCTTGTGTTGTTTTGCAGTTGGCGGCATTGTTGACACTTATAGTCATTGTTGTAATCAATTTAGCCGTTGGAATCCTTCCGCATGTCGACAATTTTGCTCATATTGGAGGGTTTGGCTCTGGATTTCTTCTTGGTTTTCTCCTTCTGATTCGTCCGCAGTTTAAATGGGTTAGCGAAAGAAATTCTCGTTCTGGATTCGCTGGACCGTCAGTAAAACATAAGCACAAACCTTATCAGTATGTGCTGTGGGTTTTGTCCTTCATATTACTCACTGCTGGGTGAGTTCTCTTCCTTTCTTTTTGTATATTATATTACCTTTTATTTTTTTAGAGACATAATTGCATCGATATCAATGAGACGGTATTTACATAAGATTTGCAAACACACTGCATGGTTTGAGATTAATTAAATTTGTTGGGAAAGGGTTATTTTAACTTCTTTTAAGATTGAATGTCATTGCTTTGTAAAGTACTATATATCTTATATGATGCTACATTTGTCATTTTCTCTATTTGGTGGTTTACTTGGCCCCTAAATCTGAAGTTGTATAATTTTGACAGATTGGTTAGTGGTCTAGTTTTGCTCCTTCAAGGTGTTAACTTGAATGAACGTTGCTCTTGGTGTCACTATTTAAGTTGTATTCCTACCTCAAAATGGAGTTGTGATGAACCAAGTATTTATTGCGAGGTAAGTGCGAGTTTGTTTGTGCAATGTTTTTCATTTACCTAAATTGGTTTTGATTTTGATACAATATATTATCTGCAGACAACACAATATGGAAATCAACTTAACATCACATGCATAGGCAATGGGAAAAGTGACATTTTTCCTCTGTCAAATACTAGCTCTTCTGATGCGCAACAACTTTGTTCCCGACTTTGCCGTGGATAGATTTACACACATGCAACCTTTCTTGAAGGGATGCCATTCAACAACTTGTGTATATGATTCGTTCTTTGGTAGTGCAAAGAAATTATTTCTTCTCAGTTGGCAATGATGATTGTTATGCCAGCCATGGTATTGTCACAGCTATTAATTTCTATCTCCTTAGCATGAAACAGTTTGTGCTATTATTCTTGTGTAAAAGAGAGGAAAGGAATGGAAATTGTATTTGGTTAAAGAGACAAAATATTTCTCAAAAAATGTAAATGGTGTCAAAATGTAGCCAATACTATTAAAGATATGTTATTCTATATATTATAGGGTGCTATTGCCAGTGATATAGTAGGATGAAATCCAACCAGTGAATTGCTTCCAAATTTTAAGATGCATAAGCCATGATTTCTTTCTGTTTCTTGGTCTTGGATGTAGTACAGGCCCAAATGAAGGGGGAAAATTTACCATTTAGAAAGTCCAACTATACATAAATTTATTGTAAATTATTGATATTGTTAGTGGTTCTTTATAACTTTGTATGCAAATGTGTCTCTCTTAATTTGAATTTTGCATTATTAAAAAAGATTATTCGAAAGACTTGTTCAATGCTATCCTTTGGTGTTAATTTTGTCTTTAAAAGGAACTCAATAGAAACTAACAAAATAGAATAGAGATTCTTTTTCTCCTTCCAATCTTATCTCATTAACTAATCTACCTCAACCACCATTTATTTAGGACACATCAAATATTAAATATAATAACATCTTAGTGTTGATATTATATTATAATGTTATCCAATATTCTCTTATCATATCCAAATTCTATTATATTCTAATCTTTTAACAAGGATTTTATCAAATTTCGGTTTTTAATTAATTGTGCATGTGAAAATTAATCAGAATGATGAAGTAGTATAACTATGTTTCAAGGGCTTGTGGTTGAGCAAAGTGAAACATTAATCAATAGTTTAACATTCCTGTCAATTGTGCATAATCATCATGACCAATGATAGAGTCTTGCATACAGGGGTATGTTTCTATAGTGTCTATGATATGTTGGGTGAATTGATTAGCCCAGCCCAGCATGAAGACACTCATCAACCCTTTTCTTGCATTCAATATTTTGTGGCCCCGTTTTAACATTTTATTAACAATAGTACAATTAAATATAACACCGTGGTCTTTTATTTTTTACAAGATACTGACTCTGATAAATTATAACATTTTATTAACACTATTGATTTTAGTGTCTGTATGTAAATGGTAGGTGATTCGATCGACTATTTTCTTTTAAATTTTTATATTGAGATTAACTTATCATCACAAAACCAACCGTAAAATGCCACTCTTTATTTATTATTATTGTGATAGTGGATATTTCATATATATATATATAATGGCAGTTAGGAATTTGAAAACGGGTAAAAATTAAGAAGGAAGTTGCTTGCTCCATAATCATAGGAACCCCAAAAAGAAAAATAAATAAAGAGAACGTGACATAATGGCATAAATATGGCATGGCAATTATATGATGATACCAAACTGCTTGCTTAAGAAAACTCGACTTTCTAACGAAATTAAAAGTAATGTTTGTTGATTCGTGGGCATGCCGAATCTATTCTCCGGCTCAATTGATACAAAAAAAGGTCCAACTTTTAATCAAGGGCTAGGATTAATCATCATTATGGATATACCCTCTTGCTTAAAATTAATTCATATTGCAGAGAATCTTGAGATTGTACGGTGCAATATTATCTCTGCTCACACCCTTTTCAGTTTCACAGAGCTAAATAGTTTGGTTATTAATATTCTTTATACCTTTTCATTTTATTCATTATTTTGGAAAGGATCTTCTATTTTTATTTGTAATTTTAAAAAATAATTACTTATCCTAATAATACATCGTTCTTCTCAACACACATGTTCATCATAAATAAATTTAATAGAATTCTTATAAATTTCAAGCAATAATATATTGAAATAATCAAATAAAGTACTTATATTAGAGTGGGTGCGAATTCAAATACACACCCTCACATGTGCAGCTTTAAGTTTATTGTAATTTTAGAAGTTTTCAAAGACACACTGAATAGGAGTAGTAGATTAGATTGTCCATATGACTGACAATGTTGTTCCCTCTGAAGTTCTGATGACCTATGAGTTGTCTACCTCCATATGCACACTCGAACAATTCAATCTCAAGTGCAAGGAATAGGAATTGGTTCCAGAAGAACAATTTCTAAGGTAGGGTACCGTGTTGTAACCCAAAGCCAGAACAAACCCCACTATGTCTCTACTTCTATTCATATTGTATACTAGGGGTGCACAAGATAACTCGACCCGCCCATACCCGCCCGACCGAACCCGCCCATATTATTATTATTATTATTATTATTATTATTATTATTATTATTATTATTATTATTATTATTATTATTATTATTACATTGATTATTATGCAAATGCTATGTGCTTTAGAAAAATTGAAGATATAAAACAAGTGTGATGTAAAATTAGCGGGTTCGGCCAGCTGTTTTCTTAACGGGCAATAGTTGTATTAGATATAACAAACTATATAAGACCAGATTTTTTTATATAAAAACAAAAAAATAAAAATAGGCCCAATAAAGTCCAACCCGTTTTTACCCACCCACTCAAAACCGACACCCGACGAACCCGAACCCGAATTAAAAAATTGACGAAATTGGGTCAATAAATACCACCCACGGATTGGGCCGGTTTCACACTTTTTGCCCGAAACCGCCCAAACCCGCCTGATATCCACCCCTATTGTATACTTAGTCTCATAACTTACTTTAAACAAAAACAGAAAAAAACATTGTCTAAAAATAAATATTATTTTTAAATTCTAAATAGAGTCTTCTAAATATTATATTTTATTTTACATTTATGATAATTTGAAACATATAAATAATCTATACGAGTGATTTGGTAAAATAAATAAAAGTGATATTTAATATGAAATAGAGTAATTAATATCTTACTCTTGGATCTTTCCCTTATAGAAAATGAAATCTTATCTTTCTTTAGAAATTTTAAATTAAATAATATTGATAAATAAGATAATGAATTACAAGTACATAGATTTATATAATTAATTTGATAAATATTAATATAAAATAACTATCTAAATCAATTAATTAAATCAACCAATTAATACTAACTAGATTAATATTAGTTAATTAACCACAAACTAACTAATATCAACTCTGATGTAAAGTAACCAGATATATCTAGTAGAAGTGGATAAATACTGGTAAGTTGCATTCACTCTTCACCTTATTGTTATTTTAATAAAATAAATAAAAGTTCACATGGAAGTACCACCATTGACAAAGATTGAAATGGATAAAGTTTTTTAGAAACTTAATATTTGCAATTTGGTGGGGCACCCTATCTTGTCACATGGCAGTGGATAGTCGTTGTGTGTCTAATATCCATCATCTTACCCAACACAACATGCAATCTTTAGAACTATTGGTTTTAATGCCTTATAAGCCAAAGTCAGTTATCTCTACCTCATCACAAAGTGCATGTGCAAGTGCAATACAAAAGTGTTGCAATCCAAGGAAAAGATCGATAGAGATATTTCAATTACAATGGTCAATTATTATTAAATTAATCATTACGTTAGTTTTAAAAGTTTAAATGGTCAACTTTTAGTTTTAAATTTCATCGATATCCATTTGTTTATTAACCGAATACTAACTTGAGATTTAATTGAGTTTTTTTAATTTAATAAATCTTCATTTTGCTTCCAATCGTGTCGATGGAGTGTAGACTTCTTAGTTGACTAACTTTTTTCAAAGTACATAAAAGTATTTTCAGTTAATGAGAATGCAAATAATTAAAGGCAATTTAAGTATAGATTTATCAAAGGGGAGAGTGCATTTGGTGATTAATGAGAATGGGCCAATAAATCAAAATTGGTGGTTTAACGCTCCAACAATCAAGCCTAAATAGGTGGCCACCAAATGTCCCGGTTCTCATTCTCAAGGACTCTCCCCTATGAGTATGACTTGTGTTAATTATATGGTTGTTGTGGAAAGCAAAGTCTATTTAATTTAAGCACGAATAAGATGAATTTAATTTTTATATATTTTTTATACTATCAAACAATTGTTTAATCATTAGTAATATTTCATTTTGCTATAAATATTTATAAAATTGCTTACATGATTGATTATTATTTACCAATTGTATAAGAAAAATTACATTCACTCACAGTTTATACAAATTAAACTCGTATATAATTGTTTGCAAGAGATTACAAAGATGTTTTATGACATAATTTTTTTACAGAACAATTTATGACATAATAATAAACTTATTTTCATAGGTTTTTAATTATATATAGTTTATGAAAGGCTAAATTGCACTTTTAATCATTTTTGTTTGATTCAATTCTCGAATAGATCATATAGTTTTTTTTTTACCAACTAGGTCCTTTAAGTAGCTCTCTGTTTGCAACATGAACCTTTATGTTATTGTCTAGTTGTAAAAATGTATTTTTTTGTTAGTTCTGTTAAAAAAATGTCAGATGGTTATTACAATGCTGATGTGTGTATAATGATGATGATGTAGCAAATTATAAAAGTAAACGATTCCTAAATTAGTTCTTGAAGCTTAGGAAAAATACACTTATGGAGATTATGGAGATCATTTATTGTCGAAACAAGCATACAACAAACAGTTAATTAATTAATCGGTAACTAGATAGATGAAAAAAACAGTAGATTCTCTTCTTTTCATCGTCATTAACTG
This sequence comes from Cicer yamashitae, assembly GCA_037974755.1. Classification (NCBI taxonomy): domain Eukaryota; kingdom Viridiplantae; phylum Streptophyta; class Magnoliopsida; order Fabales; family Fabaceae; genus Cicer; species Cicer yamashitae. The sequence continues at coordinate 48,721,635 of JBBPBQ010000003.1, forward strand.
TGGGAGGATAATCATATTTAGATGGTAGATCAGTTTTAGACGTTGGTTTCACATCACTTTAACTCCTAGTCACTCATTGTTCATTAATTATCTTGTCTCGTTAGACTTTACTCTTAGTGTTTTTATTTTAAGTGTATGGCATTTATCAAAACACCAGTGATTTAATCGGATTGTAATTCTCTTATACCATTTTCTTGAATGAATGAATTAGTTTTACTCTAAAAAAAATTATATTTATATTATATTATAGGCTTGGGAGTGTTGTGATGCTGTTTTCATAATTGGGGTATAAGAGAATGTTAACTCAATTATGATGTCGTGGTTATGTAAAATGCATGTATCTCACCTGGTAAGGCATGGTTCACATTATAAATTGTAGTAAAAAGAAAGTGTTTCCCATTTGTTTATGCTTTGTGTAAACAGTGATTAATAATTACTAATATTAATTTGACTACCAATCCGATCTACCATGCTCCAATGATAAATCTTCAGATTGAATTTCAAGTAAGGTGGTAGCCAACAGGTTTAAATTGTCGAATCTATAGACTATAGTTGAATATAATGCTACACATGTTATGGCATGTGTTTTTGTTATTGTCCATTGAGTGCAATTTTCCACCAACTCAGACTGAACTCGAATCTTTTTCAGCTTAGCGTGACCTTTACTTCAATTTGTTCGATTTGCTTAGAATCCCAAATTTCCCTTCTTAACTTTAATGTGATAGTATATGTTTACATATTTTGACAAAATGAGAATGTTCCAAAAGGAGCAATCAAATGGTGAACAACTAACAAAATATTAGAAGATAAGTGGGCGCTGGTTATTATCAACCTTCTTTTGATATTATTGGGAATGAGGCATCCAATGCTACTTTTTTTTTTTTTCTTTTCAAAATAATCGTCGTATTTAACTATGTTACGTTAGATTAAAAAAATAATTATATTGTTCTTAAGTATTAATTCAACTAGTAAATATCGATATTTTTAAACATTTTGTTCCGGGTTTAAAATCTAGAACTTCACAGTTGTATAAGTTAATTATAGTAAAATTTACGATCTTTTATAAGATAAAACAATTGTCACATTAAATAAAAAAATAAAAGACAAATTTTGAGTGAAAATTTTCATTTTTCACAATTTCAAAATTTAAATTGTACAATTTTAATTTTATTTTACATATATATATATATATATTCTTAATATGTGTTTTTGCAGCACTTGTAAGTCGATCACCTTTGTTAATTATCGATGTATTTTCATTATGATAAGTGTCAAGTCAAGAACATAACCTGAAAAAAATGCAAATATTAATAATAATTAATACAATTATAAAACAAACAATTAAAATTACATTAGAAATTAAAGTTGTTTACTTTACAAAAATATTTTATTATTTAATTGTTTAAAATATAGGTTCATTTTATTTTGATAAAATATTCTTGAAATAAATCATTGTCATAAAAAAAATAAAATATATATTTGAATGATGATAGTTTGAATGAGAGGATAAAGAATGACTTTAGAAGGAGAAGAGAAAAAATATATAGAAAAATTAATAATAATAAAATATTTATGATTAATATATTTAATGTGTGATTTGTTTTTGTTTATATATATATATATAAATAAGAGATTCTAACTATGATTTTTAATTTGTTTTTTTTTATATATATATAAATAAGAGGGTATCCGTAAGGTCAACAACACATTTATATTCGTGATTCTTCTTTGTCGTTTGACTGCCGGGCTACTTTATATGAATCGTTTATTCAACTTCTCTAATCACACCCGCATATCACGCCATGTAAAGTCATAATTTTTCAAGATAAGAAAAATCTAAAAATAATTCTAATCAGTTCTCTCACACAGTGCATCTCATTTTAAGTTTTCTTTTCTTACATATATATCAAAATAAATACAAAAGCATTTGTATCTTTATTTGAATTTAATTTATATATATTGAGAGTATAACATTATAATCGTTAGATCAATAGAAATAATTTTTACATTCACAATATATAATAATTAAATTCTTTTTATTTTATTTTAATCTACTCTATTTTGATTTAATATTTATTTATTACCAAACGAAGGAAAATGTTAAACACATAAAAACTATTATGTATCCTGTTCTTAGCTTTCTATTTTGTAATTTCTCTTGTTTTATTTAGTTTGATAAAAGAAATTGAAGAGAATGAATGATGTTGTGAGTAGCAGTCGCAGTTGAAGAGCGTGCAAGACAAAGCGAAGAATAAATTAATCACATGTGAATGTAATTGGTAAGTGTTATACACGGGGCTCCACAATGCAACAATATATTAAATAATTATATTTTAAAATTCCAAATTTGCCCCTCAGTTTGCACTAGTAACTAGAACAAGCATTCTCCATAAGTAGCTCCACCCCACCATTCACTCCCCCCACTCACAACAAAGTCTCATTCCCAAATCTCTTTTCTTTTTGAAATTTTCTTGTTCAATAGAAGAAATAAAATTAAAGAAAAAAGATGATGGCTATAGTCTACATTGTATTTCTAATAATGTCGTTAACGTGGTTGGCAGAGTCTCGAATTCCAGGGAATTACAACGGTGGTGCATGGGAAACTGCTCATGCCACCTTCTACGGAGGTTCCGATGCTTCCGGAACCATGGGTACGTTTCTAGTACAATAATGTATTACATTTTTTTAATTTTTAGTTAATTAATATAATGTTTTGATGAGTTTAGGAGGAGCATGTGGTTATGGAAACTTGTACAGCCAAGGTTACGGAGTTAACACAGCAGCATTAAGCACCGCACTTTTCAACAAAGGACTAAGTTGCGGTGCTTGCTTTGAAATCAAATGTGCAAACGACAAAGAGTGGTGTCACTCTGGCAGTCCCTCAATTTTCATTACCGCAACTAACTTTTGTCCTCCTAACTATGCTCTCCCTAACGACAATGGTGGTTGGTGTAACCCTCCTCGTCCACATTTCGACCTTGCCATGCCTATGTTCCTTAAAATCGCCGAATATCGCGCCGGAATTGTCCCTGTCGCCTTTCGCCGGTACTCCTTATTTTTATTGTTTCCCTCTTTTTTTTTTTATTAATGAGTAAAGTGTAATATGATAAAGTTAAAATATACTATTTCTAAATAAAAATTGTACTCGATAAATTGCTCTGTCTAATCTAAATATATAGGAGTCAAAGATTTCACCATTTTGACTATTGTGGATGTTGTATTATAGATTGGGGTCTTTTCAAGGTGAGTTAATCACAATATTGAATAAATTTTATTAACTATTTAATTTATAATAGTACAAATTAAGAGATGAGGAAATCTCATAACTAGAGAATGAGTAAAAGTAGTATTTAATTCTATTTTGAAAATGCGTTTTTTTATTCATGAGATAAAAAAAATGGGATTCTTGTAATTTTTTATAAACGTCGTTTTGTCCTGTACATTATAGACTTATAGTTATTTATTTTAGATTTTTTTTCACTTAGTTAAAACAGGAAATAACATTAACGACAAATACTTTTATTTTTATTTTAGAGGAGTCCTTTTTTATTTTTGACAAATTATAATTATCAATTGACTTAGAAGGGAGCATTTACTCTATGTATAATTAGATGAGCAATAAATTTTACAAAATTGCGTCGACATCAAAAATTATGATGATTTAGGTTGATTCAAATATGCAAATTTAAACATAAACTATTACAAGCAGTACTGAGATGTGTTTTGCTAAGGGAGTTACTAATTATTAGTACTATGTTTATTATGCAGGGTGCCGTGTAGGAAACAAGGTGGGATCAGGTTCACAGTTAACGGATTCCGTTATTTTAACTTGGTGCTGATCAGCAACGTCGCGGGTGCAGGGGATATTGTGCGGACCTATGTCAAAGGAACAAGAACCGGATGGATGCCGATGAGCCGAAACTGGGGTCAAAACTGGCAATCAAATGCTGTTTTGGTCGGTCAGTCTTTGTCCTTCAGAGTTACCGGTAGTGACCGTCGCACGTCCACTTCTTGGAACATTGCTCCACACAATTGGCAATTTGGTCAAACTTTCACCGGAAAGAATTTCCGAGTTTGATTGACTAGTGGTGAGGTCACCGGTTATTTTTATTTTCAAGATTTAGTTAATGACAAAAAAGTACAACTCCATATTTTTTGTTGTTGTTGTTGTTTTCCACCAATTGTGTATTCCCGCGTTTGCCCCTGATGGCGCGCATTTTTACAGTAGATTGGTGCTCTTTTTGACTGGATGTTTTGGAGACTGTGATAGAGTGAGGGAAAAGGGTTATAGAAAGAGATAGTGTGTACTTTGTGTGTGTGTGTGAAAGAATTAAAGTCAGTGAGACTTTTGTGGGTGCGTGATTTGTGCTTTCGATCTGTGTGAAAAATGAGATAATATTAGATTAAAGTAATTACCGGTAGGAGAAGAAAATGAGTGTAGGAAGGAAATGCTGAAGCGGCTAAGCCAAAATAGTAGCCCGCGGCTAATTAGTTTTTTTTTTTTATATATATACAATTATCATATCTGCATTGCTCTGTATCCGTGGAAGTGTGTTGGTTGTTAACCCAATGAAAGTTTAAATTGAAAAATTTGTTCTCTTTTTAATTCTTTCACTTTCACTTAAATTAGAAAATTTGTTCAATTTATTTAATTATTTTTTATGTTTGTTGGAAGAATTGTCAGGGGCTCGCTATAACCAAAATAACAATCCAACTACCATCGCTATGAATAATAAATTAAATAAATTTAGAAGGTTGAAACAAGTAGCTCAATTACAACTATAGCTACTTTACTGGACTCCGGAATGAAGCAAATAGGACCTATAAGATGAACCCATAGCTCTGTTTCGTAAAAACAAGCTAGTTACTTGAATTCAACTCATATTCCTGCGTACAAAAGGATTCCTGTACTCTGTTGGTATTCCAACTGCAGCTACCCACAAATTAATGCCTTAATTGATGCAATGCAACACATAACTTTGATTAGCTACCTTCTTTTGGAAAGTTAAATCAGATTAAATAACTACCATACCCAGTTTGGCATTGTAGGTGTAAACTATTTTTAAAGTTAGGGTGCTTGATTATTTTATTTGTATGACTTTTTGTAAAAGTGTATTTTATTTTTGACAAAATAGCAATATTTATCATAGATGTAACACTTAATGCAATGTAAATGCGTACACTTGTTTTCATTCACATTCAATTTAATGTATCCCAAAGGTTTCAAACCTAGAAGCTCCAGGTCAATCCCAAGTGCTACACTCAAGGTACACATAAACCTAAACAAATAAAATATGGACACCAATAGCGGGATTCGAGAAATTATTGGAATAAAAGTCAAGCCTACTTTATTCAATATTTAATGTCTAAAATCAAGCAATAATATTAAAGATAATTGCTGTAAAAAAAAAAATCTGTAAGATAATTAAATCCCTGAAGTACTTCAGAGAATGAACTTGCGTTTAGAACACCAATATATAAATATACTGAATAAAAGTTCTAACTATACTGTAAAAAGAGAAGCAGTTCTAGCTAAAATATATGTAAAATAATATAATGCTTTATTTTTAGGATATTTTTAATCTTATCCTCTTTTTAAAAAAATATTTCCAAAATACTCTACTTTGAAGCTAATGTACTAAAATGCCCTTATTTAATGGGGCGAAGTCGCAGGGATGCGACTTCCTGAATGAGAGAAATTTTCAGTACTGCGACATCCAAGTAAAAAAAATATAGTTTTTTGATATATTAGTTCTAAAGTAGAGTATTTTGGATTTTTTTTCAAAAAGAGGATATAATTGAAAAAAAAAAATCCTTATTTCTAAGGTCAGGTAAAGATTTCAAATGAATTTAACTAAAATGTTTCAAGACAAAAATTTAAACCCAAATACCAAAAAGACAATTGATACCACCTACTCGTCTGAGTAGAGCCTTGATAAATTTTCAACTCATTTTAAAGGTTTAACCCAAAGTCATACGCAATATCTTCTAAACAAATATATATCATATCGCTATCAGTATTACATATAACAACCGTACGAAGTGTTAGCAACCATTGGCAATATAATTTTGAACTGAACCAAAGTCTGTTAGAGCTAGAACTTCAATTAAACTTTCTGCATAAGTAAGTCTGATTCTAACCGCCCAAATGAAGCATCAAGTTTTCTTTCGTTTTGACAATTTCCATTGCTTCATTAAGTAGGAAACACCCTCCTTCAACGTAGCCTTTCTTGCTTCCTTAAAATTCCAGAGTTCCGGTATCGGGTATCTACCACTAGGATTGTACTCATTTAACTCCATCAGAGCTGTAGCTACTGCATCATAAACCTCATCACCAAACTCATCCTTCAAACTTTCCAGTTTTTCATCTTCTTCGTCCAAAATTTCCTGCACGATATATTAACATATATAAGATCATCATTGTCCATGCAGTTCACATCAGGGAAAGAAACATGCCAACTAAGAGCTAATGACAAAAGACATGACTGGCAATTTTCCTGTAAGTAGATATCTAAACAAATACCAACAGCATACCATGCTTTGTAATTATAAGTAATGATGCATTATATTTTTAGGGGATAAATATATCCAAAGGAGAGTCTTAATACAACAGTTGATGTTACAGTCACAAATTTGAGTAGAAGAATCAGCCTCTAAAAGAAAGAAAAAGAAAAGAATAACTTTAACTTGAACAAACATAACTCTGGAAGTAATTGTACCTTTAAGTTCCCTTCTTTATCATTTACAATTTTGAATGGATGCCAGCTTGGATCTCTAAGATATTCATCCCACTGTGAGCACAACTCCACCGCTTTCAATTTCACTTCATCGGAAAGTTTTCCCTTAGCTGCTTTCACATCCGCTTCATCAGAAAATTTCCTCTTAGCTGCTTCCAGAAACGGCTTAATGTCAAGTTCCCCCATCCTTTTCACAGAAATAAAGGCTCGTGTGTTCTTTGGACAGCCAATCCACTGTGAACAAGGAAAACAGATTATTTAAACAAAACAAACAATGAAATCATGACAGCAAAGAAACAGCAACAAACTACCTGAACTTAATTTGCTTGAAGTTTAGGCATTACATCCACTATGATCGAACCCGTATTAAACAATATGACAAAATAACTTAAAATGTAAAAAGAAAATCTATTCTTTTATAGACCTGACTGGATTCTACCAATTTTTACCCAAAGGAAAGTGGCCCGATAATCCGAATTTTGCCAAGAGTTAAGTAAAATCTGGCAAAAAATTATTATGAATTAAAATCATCATCTTTTGATTCAAACAACTGGATAGCAAATAGACATTTGAGACAAGCAACTGCATGATTCTCAAAATAGGATGCTACATTTAACATTTCTAATTCCGTGAGTATAGAAACAAGAGTGAAGACACTGAATATTTTGCATTGTCATTGGAAATGCATGAGAACAAAACACGGTCCACCAGCAACCTATATAGATTCCAACTACATGATTTGAATGTTCACAAACACAGGACACTCTTCTACAAGTAATATATATAAAGAGCTGCATGTCAATTAAAAAATATGAAAGGCCCTACATTTTTGCTTAAGTTTACAAGGTAGTTTATAAAAACAAAACAATCTATTCTGGTTTTGTAAAAGATTAGTTACAGAAGACATTCCAAAGTTGATTTTCAGACCATTAGATTAGTTGATGGCTTAAGACATATTAAAATCATAATATTGACATTTATGTGCTGAGAAAGATGCATACACAAATTAATTTTTTGCGAGCATCTTGCAACTCATCATTAGTTTTGAGCTCCTTGACAATCAGTGTTTGTTGAAGATCTTCCATGCATTCCAATTCCTCTTCCTTTTCCTGCAGATCCATTTTGATTGCCTCCAATTTTTCCTTCTCTTCCAGATCCGTCCCTCCCATGTGCGTCTTGACCTGGAGAGCTCCTCTCAGCAGTTCGATTTCCAATTCCAATGCTTGTTTTGCATCAAGTCCTCTCTCTAGATCATGAATTTTTTTATGAAGTTTCTCTTTTTCTTTCTGCAACATCAGACCGAAAGAATACTCAAAACTTAAGCGGATACATGTAACAGAATTAAATAGTGTAGATAGAGAGAAATGAAATTTGTGCCTTATGTTCTTGAGCCAATTGCATCATTTTTTCATCATGCTTTTTTTGCTCTGCTATTGCCATCTCATTCTGCAACAACAAGATGATGAACAAATTTAATCAGTCATAAGTTATTAAAATAAGAGGGGTTTGTGTACGTAATATGACATAAAAGACCGTAAATTCAGGAAGGCTAACAACACTTTTTGTGATTGGTCCACTTTTTAAATAGTCAATTTAGTTCTCTTGTAAATTGATCCCTCTCAGAGAAATGTGTTAAATTTTAAGAAAAGACCCATCAGAACAAGTGTTCGAGAGAGTGTTAAAAAAGAGAGAATCCCTGGGCATTGCTCCCATAAATTCAAACAGCCAAAATAAATTACATTTATCTTCTCAAGATAAAGCTTATTTCTCTCATTTTGATTATGTGCTTGACGCTTCTGAAGATCCTTTTCACGGGACATAAGTTCATTCCTCTTAGCTTCCAGTTGCAGCCTGGCTTTTTCATGATCCTTCGAAATACTCTCCATATAATTGCGTTCAATCTGCTGCATCTTGCTAATTTCTACCGGAACAATGTGAAACAAACAGTCAGCTACCTTGAAATATTAAAAGATCACATCAACTACAACAAATCATTCCAAAGTGTGACAGATTGTAAGCTACAGTTATAAAATAGATATATAAAAATAGGAACCAGAACGTTTCACCTTTGAACTTAGTGAAATACACGGTATGCCAAGGTATGATTAAAGAAAGAATACCAATAATAATTATAACAATTCACTTTATGTATCAACATACCCTTATTAAAAAGTTCAACCATCTCCTCTTTTTGATCCATTACTCTCCTTAGGACCACATTAGCTTCATCATATTTGCTTGCAGTCTGTTCCAATTCCATATTCTTCAATTTTAATGTATTAGCCAAACCAGACACAAGCTTCATTGCTTTCCTATTGTCCTCAGCTTCTTTTCCAGAAACAGTTTTCAAATCCCCATTTTCCCGAAGGTGACTACCAACAATGTCCTTAAAATGGTAGTCATCGCCCCGTGCCATCCATCCATATAGTCTATCACCTCGCTCCTTCTGTCCTAAGTAATCCCTCTTGCCACAGTGCTCACCTTGAAAACTCCTTTCTAGCTTCATCGCATTGTTGAAGCCAACCCACTCTTTTCCAAAATCAACTATTGCAAAGGGTGATTGTCCCTTAAAGTTCCAAAGCGCAGTAACTTTCACCGGCTGAAATCCTTTCATGATAAGTTCTTCCTTAATTTTCTTATTGCTTTTCCCAACATGCTTTCCACTGTTTGGGTCAAATCTTGTAACAACGTTAGCCAGAACTACCATCCAAGGCCACACAAACATCTTATCTTCATCAATATTCACTTTAAGTAACTGACCTTTAGCAGTATTCACATAAGGTAACCGATCTTTACCAACATTCGCTTCAGATAAGTAATCTTTACCAACATTAACATCGTTTAAATAATCTTTGGTAATATTAACATCAGGTAAATGATTATCTTTAACAACATTCACAGCAGGCAGCTTATCTTTAGCAATATCCAAATCAGGCAAATGATCTTTAGAAATTTTTACATCAAGGTACCTTTCAATGTACCTTTCAAGAGCAGCGTGTTTTGCTATATCTTTTACAGTCTCTCCACGCGAAACACCGGCAATTCTAGAAGCATGTCTCAAAAGCTCATTCAAGGTGTAATCCTTTTTGTTGTTGCAGAATGGACACCTATACTTTGAATTAGAGATTTTGAACTTATAGTAATCATCCTTCAAGTCATTATAATACCTACGCTCGTAGTATTCCAAATCAGACTCGCGCTTATATTCTGATTTACGGTACATCTACAAATGAAAATCATAACAATCAAATCCATAGAAAGAGCTACACAAATAGCTTCCACATACAGTAATTAAAAAGAAGCCATCGAAAGCGTTTATTAAGCTCGACGATAACTCTAAGTTGTGCTAAAAATAAAAAGGAAGAAAACGATTATGAAGCAGATTATAATTTAAATACACAATTAACAATAGAAAGTATAGTGTTACCTTGTGCTGGAAGATTGAACTTTCACAGCGACGTTGATGAGGTTTTGACGTGGATCAAAGATGAAGATAAACGGAGAAAATCGAGAGAACGTGTAAGCGGAGAAATGAGGAAATAGAAGAAGAGAAAAAACCCTAAAAATTTCCGCAAATGAAAATGAGTGTGTTTGAAAGAAGAATTTCAGTTCTGGGTAAATATGAATAAAACTCGTATACTCACTCTATAGTAAAGGATGAAACGGTGTCGGTTTAACAAGAAAGGATTTTTTAGTAAGGAATTTGAGAAAGAGAGTGTTTGGTTTTTGCTGAAAGTGTTGATGCTTATAAGCGTGAAATGCGCTCCAGAGTGCGCAACGCAACGTTCAAAAGTTTTCCATAACCAAACATGCCGTCCTTTATTCTTCTCTACGAAGAATACACAAAAATTATCTCAAGTTGTTAAAGCGTTGTATCAGCAATTGTCCTATCAGAATACAACACGTAGAAATACATGACACCAAATTCTTAATTAATGGAGTAATTTCTTTTTGACTAAAATCTTAATTAATAATTAAACGTATATTCATTAATGTTTAAAATATTTTGAATACATGAAGTAAAATTTATTAATCTAGTATATTTTTTAAATTTTATTTATGCAATTAACTTTTATACACTAAAAAATTATTTTAAGTATATTCCACTCATATTTGTCAATCCTATAATAATAGTTAAATGTAACAACAAACATAAAACAGTAAACATATAATAATAATAATAATAATATTATAATATAAAATATTACTCTTAATCATAATCCTGTATTTCATAATCCTTGCGATCGGAATTGCTCTGATCTTTATAGAATTTTTTTTTGAAAGTTGGTTCATAATAAACTATTTATAAATGATGAAATATATTATAGACAAAGTTCCACATATATAATATTTGTTTACATTGTCGTGGATGTCTATAAACCATTATTTATATGTTAACAGATTATGATGAAGTTAAGGATTTTTTTGAATTATCTGATTAAACTATATCACCGGAATAAATTTGTTAGCTTTGATATGTATAATTTGTTACATTGAAATTTATCTACCAATGACATTGATCAAGTTCAATTTTATTGGAGTTATTTATTTGATGTGGTTGTGTAAAATATTTATAAGGATTGTAATAGCCCAGTGTTTTCACGATCTTCCTCCTTAGAAAAAACTTTGTTTTTTTTTATATTCTCAATCAAGCTCAATCCATTGATAAATGTGGATGGTTCATTTAGGGTTTCTTCTGATATTTCTACATGTGGTGGACTTGTTCGTGATATAGATGGTAAGTTTGTTAAAAAAGTTTAGAGTATAATTGGTTACTGTTCTATAGTGTGAGTTGAATTTTGAATTTTAAGGTTAGACATCAAACTTGCACAACAACTCAATATTAGTTTAGTATTTTTGAATTAAACTCGTGGTTAATATGATTCAGACAGGATCGTCCACAAATATGCACATTCATCATCTCCTCAAAGAGGTTATTTATCTTCAATAGTCAGATTGGAGAATATCGATTATTCTTGTACTTAGGGAGATCAATCAGTGTGCAAATCAGTTATTACCGATTATGTAAGGTGTATCTCTACCTTATTTGATTTCGTAATTTAATATATTTTTCATAAAAAAAATAAAAATTAGTATAATGTTAACTACAATTAAGTTCATCCAAAATAAAAATAAAAATAAATCTGTGGCCCGATATGGCAGATCTTTTATATACCTGTTTTAATATATCAATTATAACATATACATAATTTATATTTTAAATTATAGTAGTAAATAAATTGCAAATGATAAAAAGGGGGTTTTAATTAAAACAATAAAGGTAAAATTGACAAAGAAAAAATAAACTATTTTATTTGAAATAATTTACCAAAAAAACATTATAAGTTATTGAAAATAATTATAAATTCACGGTGAAATGAGTTATCAAACAAATATTTTATTTTTCCAAACAAAATGTTATTTTAGGAAGAAAAAAACTGCATGAACTTAACAATATCATAAGAATAGAATGTATCTATTTTTTCAACAAAAAAACAAAAAAGAATATATCTATTTTCCACAAAAAACTGTATATTTATTTGTAATACTTATTTTAGAAAATGTACTAGTATAGATATTTATGCTAAGCATGTAATATATATAATTAATTTATTTTTTGACAGATTTTCAATATATATATATATAATTTTGTAAAATTATTAATTTTAATTAAAAATGATTTAAAGGAAAAATAATTTATCTTTTCATATACTCATGTGAAAATATTGGAATTCAAGAATGAACTATTAATCTTCACATTTATTAAATATATAAAAAATGTTAATATATATGAGATATGTGATTCATGCAGTTAATATCTTCAAATTTTAAGTTGAGATATTGTGTCACGCTCTTTAGACTTTTCAACAAAATAAAAAAACAGAATAATAAATCAAATATTAAAAATCAATTATAAACATATAAACTATAAATTTTATCTTGAAGTAAGAATCATTTGATAACGTATGCTGAAGCGCAAGTCTTCAATTTTTTGCCCCGTGATGAAACCCGGCAAATAAAATTGACCAATTAATTGAACAAATAATGGAACAAATTTATTTATGAGATAATTGAACAAGGCGTCGTTGAACAAAACTAAATAGGCTAGAAAAAAATATATAAGTTCACAATTACCTTCATTGGCAAAATATATAACACTAGAAGCAACTTGTTTTTGAAATAGTACATCTTTAAAATGTATTAGTTTAATTGTAGTATTATTTTCTATATTTTTATTGATTTGCGAAATTGTATTTTATATTTTAAAAGTTGATAATTTAAATTGTTTCATTTGATTTTTTAACTAAAAAATGATAACATTAAATATTTTAAATAACGTGACATATAATATGATGATGTAGAATGATTAACACTCGTAAAATTGGAATAAAACGGCGTAAAAAATTAGTTTTCAACTTAAGATATTTTTTATATTTTTAATTTAATTAATGACATATAAATAATTAATGTATGTAAATAATTCTATATAATAGAATTATAAGTCTCGTCGTTTAAAATATGTCAAATCGTTATTTTTTATTTTAAAAATTTGAAAAAATAACATAAAAGTATAAATTTTTAAAATAAAATAACCAAGTTCGTGAATTGATAATAATAAAAAGATTAAGCCAAATATGTTTTAACATGGCATATGTCATCCACTTGCCATGCTAACAATTCCAATGTATTTACCTACTAATAAAATATAAAATAAAAAATTAATATATTTCATCTTACTTTTTATCGGATATCGGGAATATAAATGAAGGATCCAAAACAAATGACAAATTAACATTTGAAATGGACATGGAGTCCTTCGCATCATTTATCCATTTTATAAAAACAAGACAATAAAGCAACTTCACAACGTCAAAGTATAAGTTAAGCAAATACATCTCGCAGTTAAAATTTATAAATTAATCTTTTATGTTTTTTGTTTAGTTTTTTTATGTCAAATTCATTATTTTGTAAATTTTTATATATCGACGATTCTAATTTCAAATCAGAAAAATTAAAATATTAAATTTATCCAATTTTTTTTAATAAATTCATGTAATTCTTAATATTTTAAGAACATAAATTTTTAATTAATTTTTTAAAAAATAATTAAACAAGAAATAGTTTGAGTGAAATACATATTATAGTTCTTGAAATTAAACATGAAATTATCTTAATTCATGTCATGAAAAATGAAAATTTAGGATGTTATTATTCTTATAATCAATAACAAAATTCATAATAAAATTTAAAAAATTTCGAATTACAAACGATTGAAATTAGGTTAAGACAGAAAATAATTAAACATTATAATGTTTACAAACACAAATGACTAATTTATT
>JBBPBQ010000003.1:48735885-48841852 GCA_037974755.1 Cicer yamashitae
AATGTGATATTTTTGTCTAACTTAAAACATTATGTAATATATTTTGTATATAAATTATTACACATATTATGTGTTCACATGAAATACCCACTAACTCAAATTTTTAACAAGTCTACATTTGATTAATATGATTTTGACAAAAACTATATAGTCAAATTTAAAGAGAATTTTTGTGTCCGTTTATAAAAATATTGAAAATGAAATCAAAACCACCGTAATTCATTAATTGAAATTAAAAAAAAATATTATCTTAAAAAGTTACAATAAATTAATAGTACTATAATTTGTTTTTTCCATTAAAAAGAAATTCATTTGTCTTTACGTCGTAGCGACAAAATATTAATATTTAAATTAAAATAAAAAAACCTTTTTTATGTATTAAATTTGTGCTTATAATTTTAGTGGAAATGACAATAATGAGTGAACGTAAATATTGAGTGTTTCCATGTGATTTGGAATCCAAACACGCCCTTATAAAAAATGATTATAAAAGGGAAAATAGTATCACAAAAAGGGTTCATATGTCTGGTTTTAAAGCGTGTTCCATTCGCAGTGAATCCAATCACACACAAACACATAGTGATGAGAGTATCATGGTCTTGTCATATCATATATGATAATAATATAATATAATATAAACATAAGTATTAATTAAGTGTTATAGACCTTTTCAGATATTGAAATTGAAAGAAAAGCAAAAACAATAACAATGTCTGGTGTGTGGGTGTTCGACAAGAAAGGAGTAGCAAGGCTAATAAGCAACCCAACAAGAGAATCCTTTGAGCTCAAAACAGAACCAACTCAACCAGGCACAGCAACAGCACCAGGTGCACGACCAAGACTTCTCGTATACCTTCCAACTAACCAAGTCATTCGTTCTTTCTCCCAACTTGAACAGAGACTCGTTGAACTCGGTTGGACTCGCTACACTAACTCAGTAAATCAACCTCCTCGTGATCTCATTCAGTTTCATCGCTCAGATACTTCAACACAGTACCTTCTCTCACTCCCCAAAAACTTCGCTAGTTTTAAACACTTTCATATGTACGATATTGTCATTCAAAATCGTTCTTTCTTTCAAGTCCGTGACCCCACATCGATCATGCATCGTTAGTACCTAAGTTCCTTTTACTTACCCTACTCGCTCTTAGCTCCAATATATCACAAAATTCAATCAATAAAAAATAAATGTATTTAATTCAAAATTTGGGACTATATTTTATATATATTTTTTTATTTACTTTCTCTTATATTTACCATCCTTCGTGTGTATATATATGCACACACATGACATGCATTTTAAGATTTAGAAAAAGGTTATGAAATTAATTAGAATCCATCTGCTTATTCAAAAAATAAAAGTTAGAATGTATTTTTTTTCTTGCTCTTTCTTTAGTATTCACTAATTTGATTTGTGATACTCCTTCTAATCATATAAGCATTCATTGGTTCATGATCATGGAATATATATATCATTTTGATTGAATGAGTAAAATATTATATCGGTCTCTCTATCAATAAATCCCAATATTTGTTCTTGTTTAAATTGTTTCTCCTATGTTTGAATTGATCTAAACGACATCATCGTCTTTGATTAGTAACTTTTGTGTGGATAGGTTCAGTTCTGGTTACTGCAGCTGGCTAGATTTCTAAATGTTCGTGATTTGTTTATATTTTGTTTCGTTTAATTAACTAGGGTTAGATGTTTTTTTTCCTCATAGATTAAAAGTATGCTTTTTGAATACTAACATTTATCAATTATTGTTTAGTATTTAAACTTAAATTTATGAATTATATAATGGTTTAAAAAGTGTATAAATCATGGATGAGTTCTACTATCGACAAAATTATATCACAATTAAGGGTACTTTTCCGTAATAGTTTATAATCGTCTTCCATCTATAGATAAAATAGAAATATGATTAATGTTGACGTAGTATGAGATTTATTTTTGTTTTTATTTTTTTATTTTTATCAAATCTATATTATTTAAATTTTTATCTTAGAAATAGAGATATTATTAATGTATTTCTAAAGGATAACATTTGTAATTATTAGAATTTTAAATATTTTTCGAGTAATGACCCATTGCATGGTATGTTTATGTTAGAATTTGTCCAATCACTTACAAAATTTTATGAACTATTGGTGCCTCTCAAATTCTTCTCATTCTATATATCATTTAAGTTTTTTCATATACGTTAAAAAATACAATAATTAAAAGAAATATAATAAGAGATGTTATTTTATCTAATTAACTATCATTCTTAATTATTGATGTATTTTTAATTATTATCGATAAAGTAACATTTATTGAGAGACGTAGAGTATATAAAGTGAACCATTTTTCTATGTAGTCCACGGTGATATTTTGGTAATCATATGGATTTTTATAAATGTAATAGCAATGCAATTGATATTAATTCAATAAAAATAAAATGAATATGTTAAATTCACTTGTTGATCTCACATCAATTATATAATCATTTTATTAATTGAATACAAATAAATTTGTTTCGTTGAGTTTGAAATGTCTTTTATAATATCAACACGGGAGTTTAGCATGCACCCAAAACGAAGGGAGTGTTTCTTTAAATTTTATATGCCATTGCATGTTAATATTATTTTTTAAAATTTATTTCTGATAATTTTTTACTTTCAAAATTGTTAATTGCAAAAGAAATATTATTTTAATTTTAAATTAATTTATGATAAAATTTTAGTTCAATATGGAATTTTATGGAAAAATATATTTTAATTATTCTTTTTATTTTTATTTTAATATATGTATTTTTTATGTATTTATATTACTTTATCATGTTTTACATTGATTAAAAAATATAATAAATGAAAGAAAAAATATTGTTTTATTAAATTATTTTTATTAACTATTATATTTAATTATCATAAATATGAAATAAGATAATAATAAATTAAGAGTAATGTATAAAATATTAATTATAGTAATTGAAAAAAAAACTAAAATTATATTAAAAATTTATAAAAATAAAATTGGGAGAGACGGGTGATTTTACAGTTATATTCATTTTAATTGAGTACGTGGATTTAATGCATAGATCATCCTAAGAAACTCTAAACAATTAAGTATTGATAAAAAAGAAATTATTTAGTTTAGGTTAAAAGTGAAGAAAAGAAATATTTTCTATAAAAAAATTAACGGAAAAAATATATTAAAAAAACTGAAAAGTATGATAAATATCCACTACTAGACATTTACACTTATTTTTTGGGTGTATATTAGCTGCCCCATCCTGTATTAATGGACATTAATTGCAAAGAATAATTTGTTTTAAACTTTAATGTGTATATCGATGAACTAAAAACAAATGTGAACAGATTTTGTACAAAATATTGAGAGGAGCGATAAATATTAATTAAAATGTTATAACTGAAATTCGTAAAAGTTATATAATATTTTTTTAGAGTTTTTTCTATAATTCATACATAATCGATAAGTTTGAAAAGTTAGAGTTTCAATTAACACAAGTTTTACAACTTTCACTAGTCACACAATTCACATAAGTTTTTAGAGCTCACACAAATCACATAATTCAATCAAATAAAATATTTCCGCTTTATAATTTTCATGTTTGTCAGAAACTTTATTCTTGAAAAATGCATCAATTTTTTTGTGTTTAAACATTATATCACTCCTAAAAAGATACACATACGTTCAGACAAATGGGTTCACAATTATCAATTAAGAAAGTAAAATACTTCACAAATTTACAATTCCACAGCCACAATTTACAATTACACCATCAGAGTTCACACACTAAAGTTCACAATCTCAATTATCACACTAAAACCGTTCACTATTCATAATGTCACAAATAAAATTCACATACTACTACTAGTTCACAATCTTAAACTAAAATAATTTACAGTTAACAAGTAGTAAGAGACAATTAACAAATAGTAAGAGAGAAGAAATACTGAATAATAGATATACAAGAAGAGATAGTCTAAATGAAAAACCTAAACGTGACCTGAGAGACTCTATAGAATTGATAATAAGTAACGAGAAAAAGTCAAAAAATATTACATGATATTTAACATTGAATCCTAAACAATTTAAAAATATTTTAATAATTTATTACTCCTCTTTTAATAATCTATTATTTTCTAGATAAAATAATCTATCATTGTTTATGTAAAAAAAAATATAGAGGAGGTAAGAAAAATACAAATCAATAACCAACTGCCAAAACATTTAACCCAAGTATTATTACTTGTTTCTTTTTCTCTCTTTAATGAAACTTGACATATGATGTAAAAAGCTGAAGTAGATGATGCAACATATATACTAATAAGCCGGTAGCTGTCAATATCTCAAAACTGCGACGTGACAGTACTTTTGTACTATCTTATATATTTTTGTATCAGAATAAATTCATCATTTTAGGTCTATAAAGCCTAATGAAAATATAGAGTCAGTTGCAAGCTCATGGAGCTAGCTAATCTACAAGCTAGCTATACCTAGGGAGGGGATAACATACATTTTTTACATACGGTAGCAACTGTTTATTAAATTGTATATTAAATATTACTATAAATATTATTTTAAAATTATAAAATTTAAATCTACTTTTAAATTTTTTGAATTTTTTGAATTTTGATCCTATTAATTTTTATGAACAACTTTAATCTTTAAAGTTTATTTTCTTTTTAATTTTTTAATTACCATTCTGATTTTATTATATATAATTTTTATTGATATGTGTTTAATTGATATTGAATCATGCTGTAAATTAATTATAAAATATAAATAAAAAATATACCATTATAATTTTTTTTCATCAGATATTATTTCCTCCATTTAAAGGAGATTAATTTTTAAGAATTTTGAACACATATTATATAAGAAATATATAAAGTTTTTCCAGTTTTAAATTAATTATTGTTTAAAATTCTTGTATGCATATTATAAAATATACTAAATAAAACAAAAATAATAATTTTCAAAAAATAAGAAATAATAGTCAATTAATATTATTTTTTATTAACTATGTATTGGTTTATCATTTATAATCATAAATACAAAATAGAATTAATATTTTAAAAATAGTATATATATAATAATAATTGAATATTAAAATTAAAAAATAATAATTAAAATAATAATTAAAATTATATTTAAATGCATGTATGTTTTTTTCCACAATGTGAGTTTGAATACTGGTTTGATTTTAATTTTGTCAACCTCACCTCCAAACTAAATGACCACTATATATATATTTCTTACATAACAAAACATAAATAAAAATAGTTTTTAATCATAATTCAACAGATAAATATTGATATTATTAAGTTTGACATAATATATCGAATTCACATCAAAAATTTCGTCTTTGTGTGCAAATTTTTTATGATAATGATATTATCTTATTTATTATATATATATATATATATATATATATATAGGAGAATTTAGTGGCGGATCTTAAACTATAATATTGGAGTGGTCAAATATTAAAAACTTAAATGGATAAATAAAAAGCATAATATTGTATTGTATATAAGAATTTTAAATTTTAAATTTACAAAAATATATTGGAGAGAGATAGTAAACCAAATTTTAGTTAATATTTTTAATAATTAAAAATTAGTTGGAATTTAGATTGGAAAATTTATTTTATTTTATAATTATAGTAGTTATTTTTGTAATTTTTTTTATAAATTATTCCATCCGATTTTTTTTTATAATACACATCTAAATTATAATTTAGTCTAAAAAAAAATTAAGTCTTATTCTAATCTTAAAAATTGGATCTAATAAAAAAAAGTGCAATTTTAATAATTAAAAAAATTGATAAAATAAATTTTAGTTCATATAGACATATCAATCCAATGAAAATCTACACGTACCAATCTTCGTGTCATTTAGTTAGATTAATTCATGTAACAAGAAAAAATGCACATAGTATGTTATCTTCACATATTAGACTGAAACATACATCTAGACAACATCGCAATTCAACCCATAAAATACACTGATTATAGAACCCAAATTTAAAACAAATATACACCACAATATGTCAAATATATTAACGAGTATATTTATTGACATATATCATATATAATTTATTTTCCACTTACTTGTTATCATCGTTAATAGTTATTCATTTTTCAATTTAGATACAATCCTATGGCTCTTTCTCTCAAAGATTTTTTACTTCCTTTTTCTTCCGTTGCAACTTAGATGTAAGAGAGGATACATGGATCATATTTCTCTCTTATAGTCTACATTGAAACTTTCTTGTTCTTATATGATTGTCTACATTTTCTTAGTGAATTTATGTTTAATACCATTGTACAAGTGAAAATAACTGTTAATATAACTTAGTCAAACACACTCTAATTTACTTTCATATTATTTAGATAGAGGAATATTCTCTTTGTTTCATTTACATGGAAGAATATTCTGTTTGTATATATCTTCTATTGCAACAGATTTAGCCACTTATTAAATTTTATTTATCGTAAAAAAATAAAAATAATTAATATATTTAATTTAAAATTTTAATATATTTACTTTTTAAATGTTACACTTTTTATTTATATTTCATTTTTATAACACTTTTTTATTTATATTTCATTTTTATAATAGTATCTCTCTATTTTAAGTTACATGACTTTGTTTTTCACTCAAAATAAAAAATAGTTAACAAAATATGAATTTTATTGAATTAATTTTGTTAAATATTTTTGTATTTAACACTAATAATTTAAGAACGATATAAATAATATTAATTAGAGAATATAATTAAAATTTATATAAAAGTAATAATTTATATTTCTTTCAAAATTAAAAATATATTTATTTTTACAATAACAATAATATTTGCACATTTTTAATTTTTTATATTTTATTTATTTATTTTTGTCACATCATCACATTTATTGTATCATTATTTATTTTCTTTCAAGTATCTAGAATGTTCAAATAAATGAAGTAATATTTTCTTTAGATTTAATGGTTATATAGTGTTAGTGTTAACAGTTTTATACTGAATTGATAAAAACTACAATTATTAAATATAGTTACAGAATCACTAAAATTGGTTTATAAAGTGTACTGTCCTTTTTCTTTTTATATTGGAATGAGACGAACGAACACATATAATAACAAACTTATATGACTTTATTTATGGCACACTGTCATGGGAGGTTTTGGGGGATAAGAGAGATTTGGAACGTAAAAAAATAGAGAGAGATTTGAATTGAAGTGAAGCAGTGAACCATCTCTCCATATCACTGCCGTGCTTTCCATCCAAATACCATTCGCAATAATCCCATTCTCAACCCTTCCACAGCATTTTCTTAAAAAAAATACGTTAGTTTTCATTTTCAAACTAACTACTATGTTTCAATTTGTATTTGGTTCCACCTTACTCTTTGGATGGTTTAAATTCTGTAAAGAAATATCGTTAAGTTTTAGTTTCATTTATAAATATGGATACTGTTAGATTGCATATTTTATTTTAAATTTAAATTTGAAATTTTCAATTACGTAAATTAATTATAGTGATGTTTACTAATTTTTCTAAGTCAAAAAAATTTGACTATAAAAGTATTAAAGTGATTTTAATATGTTCGCTTTAGGCAGATATTATTGAATAAAATTAATTTTGATATTGTTTATTATCTAAAAAAATTGATTTTTATATTTCATAATTTAAAGATTACCTTTTAAATATTTTTAAGAAAACAAGAAAATGTTTTTTTAAGATTACCTTTTAAATGTTTGTATAAAAATACGAAAGTTTAGATTTTTTAATTTTTATTTTATTTTCAAAATTATAACAAATATATGGAAAGTTTCAAAAGAAATGACATTGTTAATCAATTTATTATAATGTCAAATTTAATTATTTAAAACATTGTCGAATTTAATATTTTGATTAAACTGTTGTTGATTGTTATTCTTTTTGTGATGTTTTAATTTACATTTTATTTAAAAAAAGTTTATTATGATATTTTTTTATCAGTGACAAGTCATCGCTTAACAGTCCAAGAATAATGTTCTAAAAAAAAGACCGCTTTGTAATCAAATACATATATCTAATTGGTCGAGTTTTGTGTATTTTTTTTTCTTTATTTTCATATCTTTATTGTTTTAATCGGTACTGTTAGTCTAACACATAATAGTTTTCAATATATTAAGAATTAATCCATATTTTGATTTGATGGTCGAATTTTTGGAAAACGTACTTTTATAATTTTTTATTTGCGCTCGACCCTTAATTCTACCAAGTGGCCCTCTCTATATCACAATAAATTAGTTTTTTTTAATATATTGAAGGCTTAATTATAGTTTTATTCTTTCTATTTTTTTTATTGATTCACAAAATCGATCCCATATTTTAAAAGTCTACAGTTTTGTTCACTATTTTTGATTTTGTAACTAAAAAATAATGATGTATGATGTTTTAAATAATGTGACATGTGATATGATGATGTAGAATAATTAACATTCATGAAATTATAATGAAATGTCATAAAAATTTAGCTTTCAACTTCGATTTTTTTTCTTCATATTTTTAACTTAATTAATGACATATGAATAATTAATGCATCTAGATGATTATATATTATAGAATTGTATGTCATGTCATTTAAAATATGTTAATTATTACTTTTTAGTTCAAAAATCTGAGAAATGCACCAAAACTGTCGAATTTTAAAATAAAAGGATCAATTTCGTGATTTGATAACAATAAAATGATTAAAATTGCAATTAAACCTATATTATATGATACATTATTTAAAGTATTTATATTTACTAAAAACTATGGATCCCAACTTGTTACCTTATAGAGTTAGAGCTGTCAAAACGGCTACCCGACCAATATAGGTCAGCCCTAACGGGTTGTGAGTTTTTCAGACCGGATCAAAAAACTCTGTTTTAATATGGGCTGATAAAGTACTATCTGAACCTGGCCCTATACAAGTTGCGGACTGAGCGGGTAACTTGCACATTTTTTATAGTATTTTTTTTGACTCATTATATTTTTAATTTCTTTGTGACTCTTTTAATTTGAATTTTTTTTATGCCTATTTAAAAAAAATATGGTATACTACTTATGCATTAAATATGAATCAATTGTTGAGACAAAATCTCTCTCAAATAGTTTTAATGATAACAAAATTATTTAATGATTATGATTGTGTTTAATGACTAATCTGTGCTCTTGAGTGTATTCAAATTAAGAAACAGGTTACGCATCATCTCAATAAAAAGAAGAAGAATTTGATGTAATCCAACATGTTTTCTGAACAAGAGGATGAACTGGAGGACAGACATGCAAGAGGATGAATCATCAATGAGGACGAACCTTGTTAGAAGAAAATATATGGTATCTCAGAATCAATGGATCCAAGTCAAAGTAATAAGAACATAATATTGAGGACAAACAGTTATGAGAGAAACAATTCAAGAAAAGGAGGATACAAGACTAAGGTTAATGATGAGAGGATGATAAGCAGATCAATATTCATCCTCTTACCTTGGGAACAGTAAAAATGAGAAAGCTGATACCTATCTTGAAAAGACTGCACCTAGACAGCGTTGGAAAAGCAAAAAGGATAAAGTAACCTCAAGTCCGTATCTCAAGGGAGGTTAGAACTTCAGTATGAGGTTGATCCTCAAACTCATCCTCCTGGGCTCATATTAGCAAGGACAGCTGAATGGCATTATTGTAAATCAGACCAAGAACCTTGGACATTTGCTCAAGTCTCCAACGGTCATCAAAATCCTTTTGCTCATGGATAGAGGTTCATAAACTCTATAAATGGAAGTGATCTCTTCAGTTCAATATAGAACATCATTGCATAAAAAGAGCAAGTTTCTTAAAGCTATCAAGAGCAACTTCCATCCTCTCTTTATACTTTCTACAATCATACACTAGATCTTTGAAATATCTTTTTAGAAAGTGTTTAAGTAAAGAGAAAGAAATCATACTCATATCACTCTGTAATTTTCAAGTAAGTTGTACTTGAAAATATTTGAAACTTGATTGTAAGCTTGGTGAAGCTTGAGAATACACAAAGTGTAATCATCCTCGGTGAGAGGTTGATCTGATTGATCTTTAGTGAAATCTCACAAGAGTGTGAGGACTGGACGTAGCCATTTTTGGGTGAACCAGTATAAAAGTTGTGTGTCTATCTCTTTATACTCTTCTTGCATTTATTCTGTTCTTGATTAAAAGTTTGAATTTCCATCCTCCAATTCGCATCCTCTCAGAGAGAACAAAAATTCAAAAACTCGTTAAAATATTTTTAAACGCCAAAATCCCTATTCAACCCCCCTTCTAGTGATTTTTAGTTTCAACATCAATTTGAATGCCCATTTTCTTTCATGTCCATTTAAAAAAAATATTATAATTTACTCTTTATACACAAACTAAGTTTGGATTTTTCAATTAACAAAAACTAAATTCAAAATTTTCAAAACTACACATTATCTAAACAACACACAAATTAAAATAAGTCCAAATTATCCTAAAGTTAGAAATATTATCTAGCATAACACAAATTAATTTAGATTTATCTAACATAACCTAAACTCAAACCAAATTCAAATAGAGTGTTAAATAGTTCTAATATGACTCTAAAATAAGCGTTTTTAGACTCCTTGAGCAATGTTCACATTTTTCAAATTGTTGGATAATTGTCCACTTAGGAAAATAAATAAATTGATTGTTAAAAATATATAACCAACTAAAGATAATATTCTATCACAAAAGATAATATATATATATATATATAGCTAAGTGAGTTGGATATTTTGGAACTTCTTTATGTGGGTCAATTTTACTATTTATATTTTTTAAAAATTGGTTATGCAGGTTGTGGGTTACCTGATACCCATACGGGCTTACCCGAACGGGTATCGAGTTTATATAGACCAGGCTTGAGTTTATATAGACCAAGCTAAAAAGCCCTGAAAAAATTCGAGTTGAGATTATTAGGCCAAAACCCTGTGTTTTAGCGGGTTGGCCCTTCAGACTATCCCATTTTAACAGCTTTACATGGAGCTTTTATTACGTGTTATCTAAATTAATGCGAACTTTTAAAAAATTCATTATGTGTACTAATATATTTTTATAAAATAAACTTTATTTACTTAAGTATCTTTATTAACATACTATTTCATTATCTCAAAATAATTATTATATTTGACTATTTCATACAAATTAAAAAAATATGAAAGAGAATAATAATTTTATTAAATTACCCTAATTAACCATCAGTTTATTATAATTATTATAAATATAAAGTTGAGAAATAATAAATTAAGAGTGATATAAATTACATTAAATATTAAGTACAATTAAAATAAATAAATTAAAATAGCATTAAAAATTAGAAGTGACAGTCATTTTAGAATAAATTAGTTTTTCAAATGTGACAATCTTTACAAAACAAAAGGAGTAGTATTTATTAAATATTAATTAAGTTGTTAAGTGTGTTGAGATATAACAAACAAGAAGAAGTTATGTTATTAGTACGACAAAGCTGCTCAAGAATTTTGACGAACATGGAACAAATTAACCAAGCTTAGATAAATTGGTCAAGTAAAAAATAAATAATGGACAAAAGAGTAGCATTAATATCACAGTAGTGGATTTCGTGATTTCGAACATTTTCCGACGAGAATATATTATAAGAAAAGTTATTAATACTTCATTAATATTTTAAAATAGTAAATATTATGAGACAATCAAATATTCTAAACATAACATTTAATAAGAGGGAAAAGACTACAACTTAGTGCTTGTTTGTTTCACAAGAAGGTTGAAAGTATAACTTCGTGTATAATATGACTGGTACATGAGAAACACTCAGTGGATCCAAACAACGCTTAGCCATCACAACGATGACTCTTGTGGTTTTTGATGATAAGTCAATAAATTGCTTCTGCTCCCAATTATTTTCCTTTAAAGATGGAGTCTATCAATTATGAGTTTGACAATTTCATTACCATTTGTCAAGGACCAACCCAAAAAGGTGTACGGCTTGACAAATCCCAAAGGGCCCAAATTAATGTTAATACATAAAAGAAATAGAGATTCATGTGGAGTGGAGTATTATCCAAAGTCAATATTTCCGATGTCATCATTGTTTAGTAGGGTAAGGTTATCAACTTTTAAAAATATAACTAGTAAGTAGTAACCTTATCAAAAAGAAAAGAAAAAAATAGAACTAGTAAAGTAACTGTGTGTTTGTACGAGTTACATGTATTTGTATATTTTTGAATGATGTTATATTTTAATGTATATTTAGGAATGAAGATGAAAATTATTCATTTAGTGTTAGAAAACAACTTTTTTCTTGATATCAACATAAATTGGACTTCTTGTTGTAATCAAGGGGATAAAAGGAGTGAGTAAAAATAGTTTCATCTTGAGAAAAACACAATGCAAGAGGATCTGAAATTTAAACCGTTCATTATGTTGCAATTGAGATTGTCTTCAGCAAGCAACACAAGTATAGGTTGCTTATTGTAATAACCATTGGAGTAAAATTGGTTAAGATTGCATATAGATTGCTCAAATGCTATGTGACAATTTGGGCCCACAAAAAATAGGGATGGCAAAATATAACAAAGACAAGAAGATTACATTTTGGTGACCTTTACTGTATTATAGTAGTTGACATGAACAAATCCAAATTTCAGATTATCACTGGACTTCAATTGATTTGCAGCACAACTTAGAAGAATACAAATAGAATATAGCATCAGCCTTTATATTATTTATTATATGTTTGATATGGAAGCCGTGCCGCATATGGCAATAATGTGTTACAAAATAGATTAGGAAAAACCACAACATGTCAATACAAGACTACAACAAAAATGTGCTAAACATAGCAAGTATACATAAGTACCTACCTTACCAGCTACTTTTACTAGTTACAAACACTTGACAGAGAAGCTTGGTTCTGAATATATTAGCTGAAATATGATATGTACAGTTCTGTCAAGTTTGAAGGTTGTGTATCTGCAATTTCAAGCATAGAGAGGAGATGCCGAGGGACGGGGATAAGATGTGGGAATCTTTGGACGGTTAACACCATCAACACTTTTTCTCCGAGCATGGCTAACATCATCAGCACTTTTTCTCCGAGCACGCTTTTGACTGCCTGCATTCAGATTAGGAACTTTCAGCTGCTCCATAGTTTTAACAACTTCATCCATGTTGGGCCTGAACTTGGATTCTGTTGATAAGCATCGCAAAGCAAGGGTGGCTATCTTGTAGGCCTCATCGGTTGAATACTGCCCTTCGAGCCGGCTGTCTAACACGCTGAAAATCTTACGTTTGTTAGCTAGATATGGTTTAGCCCATTCCACCAAGTTGTGTTGTCCAGATGGCCTATTCTTGTCAACTGCCCTCTTACCGGACAACATTTCGAGTAGGACAACTCCAAAACTATAGACATCGCTCTTAGTAGTTAGATGACCTACAATAACAATGTTTATCGCTATTAACCAAAATGCTACCAAGATGAATCTAGAATAACGTAACAAAATCAGAAAAGGAGAATCATGTAACCTAAATTCAGAATTTAGGTATTTAAAGTCTGAACAAAGAATGTTTCGGCCAGAGTTCAAATTTAGGTACTCTCAATTGATTTGGCCTTAACTAAAGCTCATTAATCATTTGAGCTCAACCACTTGGTTACACGAAACATAAATGATTCAGCAAACTGAACATAAAAATACCTGTTGCTAGATATTCAGGAGCTGCATATCCATAAGTTCCCATTACCCTGGTGGAGACATGGCTTTTGTCACCTGTTGGACCATCCTTTGCCAACCCGAAATCAGAAAGCTTTGCTTTATAATCCTGCAATCAACTCAAGAAATGTGTTTCAGACATGTTATCCAAATAATCTCTTACATTTATCAATCATATTTCTTTCATTATTAATTGAAAGTAAAAGTCTACATACAGAATCCAACAAGATATTTGAAGTCTTAAAATCTCTATATATCACTTTTGTTTCAGCACTGTGCAGAAATGCAAGCCCTTTGGCAGCATCAAGAGCAACCTTTAGACGGAGACTCCAAGAAAGAGGTTGAAAATATGAGCCTCCTGTTTCAATAATATCGCTGATGTTAAACAAACTTCTTCCGAAGTTTAAAACTAAGGAAAAAATGGGAAAGGAATAACAGAAAAACTAACTCCTGAACAAGTGATTCTCCAAGCTTCCACGGGGCATAAACTCATAGGCGAGAAGTCGGTGTTCATCTTCAAGGCAATAACCAATCAATCTCACTAAATGAGGATGAGAAAACTGTCCAAGATAGTTGACTTCAGCCTAAAAGCGAAAACAAAAACATAGTTAAGCAAACATTTATTGTCTGCATACTGAAAAATAAACTCCTCTTAGTTTTCCAATCATAACTAATTACTAACATAGTAGTATTATCAAACAATACAACATAACATAGAAACAATTTGCTTCTTAATTATCAAAAAAGCAAATGATTTAAACAAGTAGATTAAACTCACCAACCACTCCCTGTGACCTTGGCAACCATCTTGATTAAGTCTTTTAACAGCAATAACAATACCAGTGCCAGGTTTGGTAGCAGCCAATGAATTCTCATCAATCCAACCCTTGAAAACTGATCCAAAACCACCTTCTCCCAACACACTATCCGGACGAAAATTTCTAGTTGCTGCCTTAAGTTCTGCTAAGGTATAACTCTTTAAATTGGATGACTGCAAGATCTCGCCCTCGCTTCGAGGAGTCTGAGGCACTGATACAGCTGAACCCTTACTGTTGTTTGTGCTGCTCAGATCATTTCCAATTGAACCTGCACTCTTTGAATTTAACCCTGCCAAATCCATCCATATCCATTACAACATGAAATGTAACATACATTGAGCTATCAAACTAGATCTTCAGTTGTGTTCATACAATCAAATAGATTTGAGTAACAAGGTTGAACCTCAAGAATACCACATGATGAAAGAACTATTACTATATGAGCCAATATCTTGAGACAAGATAAATTAGCATCAAAACCAATGAAGCATGGATAGTGTGATAGTGACACGAATATCAGACACGATACTCACACATCTGACACCAATGATAATTTTAAAAAATTAATTAATTGAACTTAATTAATGGGCACCAGGACATGCCTTCGATCAGAGTGTCGGTGATACAAAGATCAAAACAAGGTAGAGTAACTTTTTAAATATTGATAATTAGAAACCAGAGTTACCAAATTCATACCATTTTTGTGCACTGAACAACCAAACATAACCACCAGAAAGAAAAAAAAAATGTAATTAACAAATCAAACGAGTTAAACAAAGCCTAAATCAATTTAACCAAAATAAAATTCTCCAAGGGGTCTTTTTGAAAAACAGAAGGTAAAAAAAGAAAGGATCAAACTTTGAGGAAATAAAAGGAAATTGAGAATACCCAAAAGCAATAAACATCAAAGTAACTCAAACTGAAATGAATGGAACACAAGACATGAAAAGGGTTAGAAGCAAATTGAAGAACATAGATACCAGTGTTATAAGGACTTTCAGCTTTAATTTGAGCACTCAAACAAACTCCCATGTTGTAGAGCCTTGTTCCTTAAAGATCACAATATCCAGCACAACTACAGTAGAAAGCATGAAACTTGAACTGAATAAATGGAAATAAGAGAAAAAAAAGTGGAAACTCTAAGGTGTTAAATTAAAAGGCGAAGTATGCATGAAGGAAAAAGTTAAGAACCTGTTTAGAGAGAGAGAGAGAGAGAGAGAGAGAGAGAGGAGAGACTGTTTTTGGGGTAAATAAAAAATATGGGATTTGAATAGTAAGAGGAAGAGTTGGAAAGGAACAAGGAAGGTGTGGTGACAGACAGACTCACACCACAGTGGCATTCATTCATCAAGTGGACCCCTCTTTTGTTTTTGTCTTTCATATATTACTCTCTCTATATATGCCCCTCTCTTCACTCACTATCTTATGTATAATTTTGTTAAACTTTTTAAAATATCATTTTTGACACAATCTATCCATATAAAAGTTGATGTTAAGATATTTAAATTCGAGAGTTTAGATTAGTTTATGAATTTGATGATAAATATATTATTACAAATTTAAACAATCGTAAATTTTTGAATTTAAACTCAAAATTCAACTTAATGATATTGATATTTGTTAGTTAAATTAAAACTTTAAAAATTAATTTATAGATTCTATGTAGACTCAATTTGTAGATTGATAAAATTTTATCTAATATAAAATTTTAAGATAAATTACAGTTATTTTAAATAATAAGTAAAACCAAATATACTCAAACATTAAAAAAAAAATATACAAATTTTTTAAGGTTAAGTCAATGTAGAATTGTAAACTTCTTGTTGGTTAATAAAATTGAGAGTTTGTTGATTTTATCATAAATTCATAATTTCCTTTAATTTGTATGCCTTTTACCAAAAGGAGAATTTACATATATATTAAGTTGTTTTTATGACCTAAAATCATAAATGAATTAGCTGAAAGTTTAACAACTATATGCAAATATGCACAATGTTAGTTAATGTAATGTAATGTTCCACTCATGTCATGTCATACTAGTATTTGTAAACACCAACTTCCATTACAAAATTGAACTTTAAGCTGGCTGGCATTTGGTGTTTGGTTTGGTACTCTCAACCTGTTGCTTTTATGCAATTGCTGACATTAGCTAGCAGCTAACTACCAACTTTATGGTCCTTTCCCATTCTGTTCATTTATATTTACTATTACTATTTACTCCTACCACCTCTTTCTTGTCCTTTTCTTTTCAAACTTTCAGGTTCATACCTTATCCTTATTCCGTTTCTTGTCTTCGCTGTATAGGTTTTTCTAAATCAGTAATCTTTCATAATTTTATAGAGTAATTTTAAATAGATTTTTGAAATTATACATTTTTAATTTTTTTAAATTATTAATAATTAAATTATAATTAAGATTTTCCAAAAAATATTTTTAATTTTTGTAAAAAAAATGATAGAAATTGAAACAAGATTATTTAATTTATAACGTAAATTAGTAGATTTCAAGTAAGATTATAACAAATTTCAACTTAATTTTTTTTTTTTCATGAAATGCAAAAAATAAATGAATAATTAATATAGTAGTATGCTATATAACTCAAATCTTCTATTAAATGGACAATTGTTAATTATTTTATTTGAATACAACCGTCAAGAAGTCCACAATTTTTTATATTTAATCATTTACTATCACTTTAATCTTTAAAATATTCTCACAAAGATTACTATGAATAAAATTTGATAAAGTTAATTTTTCTAAAAAAATATTTATAATCTCAAAAATATATTAAAAAATACTACAAAATTATAGATAAATTTAATGGTTTACTTTTTTTTTTTTAATAGTCAAATGTTACTGTCAATAATTATATAGTAAAAAGTAGACAATGATATTATAGTTTTTTTGGAATTTGAAACCTCCTTCTTAGTATTCATACTTAATTCTTAACTCTATATGTTTCATACCCCCGGCGGCTCTATATCTCTTGTCCGGGCTTTTTTGAACTAGAGATCAAAGTCTTATTATTTTTTATAACTTTGATTAAAAATTAACAATTAATAATAGAGCCTGGATATCCTATCAGGTTGTAATCAAGGGAATAATTCAGGTTGTAATCAAGGGAATAATGGTTCTTGACTAAATCGATCTTCATATGTTTATTTAAATATATGGCAAACCATTTTTATATTGCTTTTAATAATATAATAATTAATTTGTTCGTTAAAAAAATATATAATTAATTTGTCTATGATTCGCATGGCACACTGACAAATTTCAATTCAAAAAGGATGGACTTTGACTATCTTACATATTCTTTTTCAAAGCTCCCCTCATTGTTGAGATACAAAATGATTTAGCATATCTTGATCGGTCTTCACTAAAACAAAAATTGTATTTTATTTGAAAAGTAATATAGTACAATAATAAGCTTGTGACTTGTATAGCGTAAATATCAACGTGGATTATGTACAGTAACAAATAGGAGTATATTACATTATGCGGTTACACACACGATTTTCTATCAAGATTAAACATTCTCGATTTCCAGATTATTTTTTTTAATTTAAAAAAAAGTTCAAAAGTCTACTTCAAAATCTAGAAAATTATATCCCACATTTATATTCTTACCCTATATTCTATGCAAATTATCTATTTTATTTTATTTTTTAAAAAATATTAATTTTTTTTATTTTACTAAATTCAACTTAAAGTCCAGAAAACTTAAAAAAAAATTTTCGGAACATGAATGTGTTTCTAAAATTTTGAATTTTGTGCATCAGAAATTTTTTTCTAAAATTTTAAGTTTTCCAGGAAACTTAAAAAAAAAAAATTCTGTAATACAAATGTGTTTTAAAAAATTTGAATTTTGGGTACTGAATTTATTTTTTCAAGTTTTTCAAAACATAATTATGTTCGGAAAACTTGAAAAAGGTTTTTCTATAGATAACTTTATTTCTGAAATTTGAATTTTTTCTACCAGAAAATTTGAAATTTTTTTTCTAAAATACAGCTTTATATTTTAAATTTTTCGAATACAATTGTTTATCGGAATTTTTTCTTTAAATTTTCCGAAACAACAACGTGTACCACAAAACATAAAATTTGATTTTTACTAAAATGTGTGATATAAATATAAATATAGAAATATAGTATAAAATTTTATAAAATCTAAGTTGTTTGATATTGAGAGAATTGAAATGTGTGTGAATGTATACAATTACACTGCACTTAAACTAAATCCAATAAATATCTAGGATTCCTATCCTGAAATAATACGCAGACGATTTTACGTAGAAAGTATAGTTTATGAAGAATTGAGTAAATTACGGGTCCGTTTTAGAGGTGCATAAACATCTATTTTTATTTAAAATTTACAATTTTCCATGATAAATTAATATCTATTATATTATATGTTAATTCATCTATTTTGATTTAAATTTATCTGATTGTATCTATTAAAAAGAAGAGAGAAATTCTGGAATAGTAAACAATCAGGAATATGTTAGACTTTATCAAAATATAATAAAAGCTCTAAGGAAAACTCTCCAAGTGATGCCCATAAGAAGTATTTATTTTCTATTGCTATAAATAGAATTTGGTACTTAAAGTTTAAGATACTCACGTAATTTAAGCACTAACCATTTGTGTTAGACCTCATTTATGATGCTTACTCACGTACATTACACACTAATAATTTTAGAATGAGTTTGTGACATAATATTTATCTCCAATTCTTTTATTTTTTATCTTAAGGAGAAATATATTTTGATAATTTAAAGTTTGACTAAAAGACAAATGTAACCATTTAATATTTTAGTTAAGTGTCATACTCAAAGGCTCAAATCAATTAAACATTAATCAAACTATCTACTTGTGAACAAAAAATTAGAGATGGGGAAGTGTGAAAAAAGTGTTGAAATTAAGGGCCTGAGGATTCTTTGTTGGGAGGTTCCTCAACCATGGAAATTCTATTGTATTGACCAAATATCTTTGTTTTTTTTTACTCATATATTTAGTCAACTCTCTCTCCTATGGATTAAATCTTTAAGTCTGAACCACATAAATTCTTGGCGTTCATCTTTTTCTCTTATCTTTGTTTAAATTATTGCACTACTGTTTTAATTGTTTCTAGTTTTGTTCAAATTTATAGTTTTTAGTAATAAAAAGTAAAGAAAAAAAAAATGATTGAAAGTGTCTCAAGGATTAAATTTACACATTAAAATTGAGTGAAGGAATAAACAAATATTTTGTTTTTACTGCCACATTTGTAAAACAACAAATAATGTCATTAAAAAATAATGATTTGCCAAATTAATTAAATAAAAAAATGAAAATTATGATAAAATTGGACAATTTCAAAATACTTTCCCAAGACCAATAAATTAAAAAGTGAAATTTATTTTGGAAACCTATACTTGTACACAGTTTTATAAAATTGATTTGATAGAAAAATAATTTTACACATTTGAGGACATGTTACTTCAAAAAATACAACCGTGGTGAAAACTTTCTGTCAAATGACGTGCTCCAATAATATATTAGTAAAAGATACATTTTTAAGAATTGGGATGACTTCGGACAAACTTGATGTTCTAATGACAATGGATGAATAAAGATTATCTATCTTTGATTTTCTACATTTGCTTACTTTTTATTTTTATCTCTCTCTACATTTATTTTCTTATGATTCTCTCCATTCTAAATTTAAATTAACATCGCCCTCTTTTTTATTTTATCATAAAATTTGGTAAAGTTATGCAAGTTGGGTTTAATCATGTTAGATTTTTATTGCAAAAGTTGCAATCACAGTCTAGTAGTAGTACTTGTACTTGTACATAGCTAGTCATGGAACCCTTGCAGCTTCGCAGCCCTCTTCGTACTATATGCGAGCCTTGTTATTAATTTCACGTGACATTGATTTTCCCAAATATAAATAATTTTATTATCTTTTTTATGGATGATACGTAGGCCACTTAAAATAACACAACTACAGTGAAATAAACGGTACAATTTTTGTTTTCTAGTTCCAAAATTTCATCTCATAATAACACATATATAATGGAAGAAAACGTTACCATTAGTTTATTGGTACTTCATGTTGAATTCTATGTTATCTATACGATAATAAATTGTAAAGGACCTAAAGGTACGAACAAATTTTTTTTTTGACAAGAAAAAATATTTTTTAATAGTAGGCGTTCAGTATTTGTCAAAAAAAAAAAGGCTGAAGTAGATGTATAATTGAGAAATAGACCTCAATTTTTTGCTCATGTTTTTAAATAACCACCCTTATATTCCTTTATTTTAATTCTCTCTTATTTTCAATGAATGGGAGAAATTTCAATGTATTCTCATATCACATTAGAAAACCCACTCCCGTAAAATTATATATGGATGGATCCACTTTTTTAATAAACAACCTTAAAAATTCAGGCATCCGTCAAATTTTTTATTAGTAAAATCATGGTTGTTAGAAAATGAATTTAAGAACCCATTAAGCGTGATTGTGTGTAAAAAATATAATAACCATGATTGAATATGTTTCATGGGAATTTCTTTTATAGTAATAAATTAAAATTAGAGAAGACACATCTCATTCATGTCACTGCTAGGAGTTATGTTTCATTGGAATTCATTAATTCTCTTAAAGTGATACATATACAT
Organism: Cicer yamashitae; assembly: GCA_037974755.1. Lineage (NCBI taxonomy): Eukaryota > Viridiplantae > Streptophyta > Magnoliopsida > Fabales > Fabaceae > Cicer > Cicer yamashitae. Next base: position 48,757,135 of record JBBPBQ010000003.1, read on the forward strand.
TTTAAAAGATAAGTTTTGAGGAGTTATGTTTCATTGCAATTCAATTTTCTTAAAGTGATACATATACATTTTAAAAGATAAGTTTTGGTAAAAAAAAATTGTTGATTATACTTTGTTCTTAGTTTATCATAGTCAAAATTATATATAAGGTCTTTAAATTTATTTAGTTGTAATATATCTTTTATTTTTTAATTTCCCACATAGATTTTTTATTTTTATAAGAATTTACAACTTCAACTTTTTTGCCAATTTTTCTTAAAAGATGATGTGTTCAAATTTAAATTGTAACGTTTATAAAAATAAAATACATCTATAAAAAAATGATAAAATATTTAAGTTGCATAAATTATGAAATAGAAAGCATGGCATGCAGCATGTGATTCAATTTCTTCCTTGCAAATTTAGGAACTATCATAAACACTATGTATGACTAATAATGGAAAGGAAAATATTTGTCAAAGTAAGAAGTCAATTTTCAAGTTAAAACTAATCCAACGTGTCTTTCTAACTACTACCTTTACAAATTTATTTGGACATTCACATGTTACCATTTATCACGTGTTATCAAAGAAGAGGAAGTAATCATAGTACGGAATTGAGATTTTATTTACACATAAAATGGAGACCACATAAGTTATGTATGTCGTACTTGAAAGCTGTATAATTATATATCATGCATTTATATGAATATGACAATTTTTTTATAAATAAAAGTAGTAGAAAATTGTTGTCCATTGTATTTGAGTCAAATCAAGTATCAACCTTAACATATTTTCTCGTTAATGCGAGTTTGATCTTTTCATTTATCACCTTCTTTATTTATGAAAAAGTTTTGAAAATATAAAATATAATAATGTAATATTTAGTAGGTCCAAATATTTTATACAACCAATTTTTTTTCATAGATTATAGTAATGGAGAAAATAAATAGAGTATTGATTACTTTAATATGTGGTTGGTATTAACCAAAAAATTTAGCTCAATTGATTATTCACAGCAAGCCTCGTCTAGAAAGTGGTATAGATGGACAAAAGGAATAGCAAATAACTTTACAGATTATGAAAATCAAACAACTCGTGACAGGTTAATGCAAAGTACAAATTAAAGTTAGTGAAGAAGATGGATTTGATTTAAAGTTCATAACAAATAGTTCGACCTAAAAACTGAATTGAGTGTGAGGCTTAATTTGCGTGACCAATCAATTTTCCTTTACTTCACCGATCATTCACTACTTCGTGTTGATTGGGATATCGACGTAAATATTTATTATATTTAAAAAAAATTAATTGAAATTATAGACGAACTGCGAGTCTTGTCCAATTATAATGTTATATATGTATTTTTATTTTATGAGTTTAATATTTATGCTTTATCAATTTGAAAAATTTTATATAGCTAAATTATAATCAATTACATAGAAGATTTTATAAATAATTATAATAAAAGTCAAATATTATTATTTAAATATATTTAAATATGTCTCATTCTTCTTAAATCTTAAAATTATAACCAATTTGGCTGTATATACACAGTACTTTCAGTTAGCATGGCAACTGAATGACAAAATAAAGGAATTAGTTACCACAGAGGCAAAAAAAGTTAGTAGAAATTAGAGGAAAAAAGTATCACATGGTATAATTAACCTCCTAACTATATTCACATCTAAAAACCATAATCTATTATTTGCAAGCACCTTAATAAATTTATTAAATAAAAAAATATAAAAAATAAAAAGTTTGAGGATTAGGTCAAAATCCAAAGAAATAAGAATGAATAACACTAATTAAAAATCTTACTTGAACAACTCAAACTGATAACACACAAACTATCTTATTAAAAAATTTACCTGAAAAATCCAAATGCATAAAACTAAAGAGTATGAGAAAACGAGTGTCATGCAATAGAGCAAATCCCACTAAATAAAATTTAATATTAACAAACTTATGAACGTACATGTTGTTTTCTCTATAAATATAAAAAATATGAAACTACATTTGAATTAATAAAAGATATACATAATAAACTAATAATAAGAAAACAAAATTAAGTGGTAACAATAGTATCAACTTCAACTAATGATATAACAATTGATTGAAAGTGAAAAAATATGTTACTTCCAGATGATTACTTCAATTCGAATTGGTAGAAAAAAAGCATTCCATTGATATTTATCAAATCTTATATCAATAAATAGTTTTTTTAACTATAATATTTACTAGGGATAGTATTTACTAGGTAAATCCTATTTATTGTTCCTTAACGAGTGAGTTGCGATGTAGAAAAAATAGATCTATGTACATATTCTAATGTGATTTATATATATATATATATATCAATAAAATAAGCATATCTATATAATTAAGTATATGCAGTAACAAATACATCTACTAAACTCATATTCATATCGGCTGGTTCATTATTGTTGGTGGTTCTTGTTTCTTGACACGGGATTTTGTTAAAAAAAGGAAATATAATTTTTCTACAAGGAAACGTGCATTGATTTGGTAATTTTTTCAACATACTAAACAGGAAATATGGTCTTCTGTCAACTACTTTCTCGTTCGTATTATTAGTTTTTTTTTATAGTTATTTTCAAAAATCTAATTGTTAGACAATATTAGTAAAAAGTTTTATAATATCCGTTTATGACAATCTTTTATGGGATAAGTAGTTATAATAAAACTCAATTATTTTTAATAATTTATCGGTTATTATTAATTAACAATATAAAAAATTTACATTGTTTGTATATATAAATTAAATTTTATTTTTAAAAATAATTTTTTAATATTTATTTATTTATTAATCATCATTTTGTTCAATGGTTGTTGAACCAATTGAAATATTGAATCATAACTTAAAAATTTCGTCAGTTGAATCTCTAATTCAGTTCTAACAATAATACTGGTTTACTTGGGATTTTGTTTTATACATTTTTTGGACAATTTCAAACCAAATAATTTAAGATCGATTTGATTTAAATTAGATGACTGGGTTAAAAGAGAAAGAAAAAAAATCAAGGAGAGTCATGTTACCAGATTTTTTTTATTAAAAAAAGGTCATGTTACTTAGTGGTACAACATCATACTCAAAAACTGATTATAATTAATTTGGTTTGAATTTAAAATAAGTTGATTATCAAAATCAAATCAATTTAATTAATTCAGTTTTAGTTGTTTTTTTGTTAAACCATCTTGTTCTCAGAGAAATAGAGATTACTAGTTTAGTTATAGTTCTAGGCACTTGATTCTATTGGCGTCTATATCCAAATCTAAGTCAATCCAATATAATTCATCTTCATTTTTTAATTTGTGTGTTATGGTGCTTTGAATTGACTTGAATTATCTTATGTATTTTTTATGGACACAATCAATCACACTAATCAATTTGATTATATTTTTTCGTTTGATTGTGTAATGCGTCAAAAAATTAATATAATTTGATTTGCAGCGACGTAGACGATTTGAAAATCAAGAAATGAGACGATTTTTTGTTTACATGCTTTAAATGCAAGTTTTATCATTGAACAAGTTAAACTTTTAACATGAGAGTAGATCAAATTGTATGTAAAAGGATTTTGCTATGGGTATAATCAATTCTCCTCTCAACCTTTGATGTGCATAAGCATAGTTTGTAGTTAATTGCTTTATTTCTAGTTTAAGTAGTTCAGTATTTATATTTCTAGTTTGTTTTGGTCATACGGTAGAAAAATTGTAAACTTTCTATACATCTTATACTTATAATGTTTCATTAATATATTTATTTTTAGCTTCTTAAAAAAACAATCCAATATAATTCGCTGAATCAAATTGAAAATTTGAAACAAAACAAACAAAAATTGAGAAACAGAAAATTAAAATTTTTTTTATGGATTGAATCTGTTTTCGATTTCTATGATGCAAACTAATTCAAATCAAATCGAACCACAAAATTATACTATTGATGCATGTACTTATTGTATTCATACTCAGTTATCATACAAAATGAGTGGTTGTTAAACTTTATTTAAGTTGAAAGTCTTTGTTATGAACTTTATTTGAAGCCCATACAATTTTTTATTGTCATATTCTTCTAATATAATATATATAAAACAAAATATTATTAGATAATAACCAAAATAAAAAATCAATAAAATTCAAATCGAAATAAAGAGAATCAGATAGAATTTGTTTTTAAAATCAAATTGATTGAATCCAATCCACAAACACTCTTATCCCAAGTTGGGAGCAAATGGTAAGCTGTAGTGAAGCTGTCATATGTGGGCCTCACATTATTGTGTTAATGGCTTTTAGATCCCACCACAAACTTATTTTGAGAACATTAATTAATAATCCGCTTTTGCTTAAAAAACGAAAAACACAAAACCTTTTATGTTTTGAGAACATTGCTTTTGCTGCGAAGCAAAATGGATTGAAATAGTAATGCTAATTTGACCCCTAAACTTACACATTAATACATTATTTATTTTCTTAAGCTTGCAAAGTAACCAAGGTGAAATGATTATGCCACCTTATTCGTATCAACTTTGGTGTGAAGAACAAAATTAAGGATGAGATCCACTTATTGCATCAACAACTCTTACTTTTTTTCATAATGAAAATTTTAGATTGAGAAAAATAAACTCATGCAAAATCAGAAGAACCATTAACCTCGTGGAGATTTATTACGAAATTTTCATATAACCAACCAATTGCAAAATTTTGAACCTAAACACAAGTCATAAGACAATTTGTGTCAACTGCAATTGTTTTGCATTAACAACTCTTGTCATAGCTGTTGTACTTAATAGCTCTTTGTTGATGAAAAATCTAATTAAACAGTTGAAATTTTCAAGACAAAAAATAACCATAGATTCAGTTTACAATATAATTTTCAATGAACTCTAATTTAGCATATAGACTTTCCTGTGATTAGGAGGACAACTCATTTCTAGTTTTATTAAAGTAAGATAGTTAATTTCTATACACTTTCGGTGAAATGTGATTAAATGCATGTATAAAAAAGTTACACCATCAGGGTATAACTAAAATTTTCTAATTCTAATGATTCATATCCTCCAAAGACAAAACACTGTCCAAATAACATGGGTATCATCAGAAGTAAGAAAAGAAGTAAAACAATGGTGTTCAACATTATTTCCTGACCAAATGTTATGGCAGTACAATATTTCTGCATTAGAAACTTAACCAAAATCTAATTCATTGTCCACGGATGTTGTAAAAGAAAATCATTTATTTAGTACCGAATCAAAACTCAACAGAAATTTCTGAAGCAGCTTGGAAGGCAGCATGAAAGTTCCTGCCTACGAAATTCACTTCTTCACAGTTGCGGCATTGATGATGTCAATGAACTCCGGCTAATTTCAGAATGCACAAAAAAGTCAGTTATTACATTAAAAAAAAAAGCATAACAAAACTAAAATAATGGTTCAAAATTCACCTTCAAGGAAGCACCACCAACCAAAAATCCATCAACATCTGGCTGTGATGCCAATTCTTTGCTGTTTCCTCCATTTACAGAACCTGCAGTTAATATATTTTAACTGAATAAGAAATTATTAATATGTAGGCATCAATTCAACTCGCTATACCAATTGGAAACCTACTGATCGGGACGATAGACAGTTCAACACCTCAGAATATAGTACAAACAATACAAAATTATAATTGAAAAAAGGGTAAAAGACTCAACAATCTATAATGGACTAAAGTCTAAAAAGTAAACATTAGACTTGTCTATGCTTGTCTACTACGAATAATAATATCATCTCACATGCTTTCTCCTATGTCTCAAAACTCGCCCCATGACTATTCTTCGACATCAAAGTAACTAGCACATCATGATATGATATTATGATACGGAGAAAAATGCAAATGGAAGTACCTCCATAGATAATTCTGAGTGAAGCAGCAACATCAGCACTCACATTGTCGTGAACCCATTTCCTTAAATCAGCATGGACCTAAGCCAAACAACCAACAATACTATAAAGACAACACAATACTTCTATTCAGAAGAGGTGATTAGGCAACTAGATAGCAGAAAGATGTAACAAAAGGCTAATTGGACATGAGTGCAAAGATATCAAAACAACTACTTTTGTAGAAAAGTATATATGTATAGTGGCAACCAAATCTTCATTAGAACAATAATGTTATCGATGAAATATAGGTATCATACCTCTTGAGCCTGAGCAGGAGTTGCAACCTTTCCTGTACCAATGGCCCAAACTGGCTCATAGGCCAAAACAACATTATCCCAATTTGATACTTTAGCTGCAAATAGAATTGAGGTCAGTAACAATATTGATTGCCAACAAAACATTTAGTGATCAAATAAACTAAATCATTGTAATCTGTTAAGGCGATTAGAAAGTTTTTCTGTTGTGAGAATAGTACCTCACATAGAGGAATAAAAAACAGAAAAGAGAGTTTGTGAACATACAGAACATTAATCCCATATGAATGGGGAAGTACCTGCAATTGCCTTTGTTTGCTCAGCAACAACAGCGATTGTTGTTCCAGCTTCACGCTCCTCAAGAGTCTCACCGATGCAAGCAATAACTTTCCTCCCTAGTGAAAGTGCATATGCAACTTTATCTCCGACAAACTGTAGCAGATAATAAAAGCAGTAAAAAGTGAGCAAGTATAGTTGTTAAAATATAAACTTTTGCAAATACAAGCAACTCCACTAAGTAGAAGTTATAATACTACTAGCATAGAGGCGAAGTTTATAAAATTAAAACGAAGACAACTAAAACTTTGTACCTCATTTGATTCATTTAGAAGCTGCCTTCGTTCAGAGTGACCAAGAATAACCCAGGGAATATCCAAATTAACAAGCATTTCAGCACTGTTAAAAGAAAAGACATAATAAACACAAATTAAATGATACGTAGAAACTTCAAGATAATGTGCAACAATATCAATAAACCGGTGAAACAAAAAGGGAAAAGAGAACCAGACAATTCTGTTATATGGTTCAATAGAACATGGAAAGGCCAAATGTGAAGCGCAAAAAATGAACGGAAGAGCCAAGAAGGGATAGCATACCTAATCTCCCCGGTATAAGCACCACCTTTGCGAACCCAACAGTTTTGAGCAGCAACATGGAAGTCAGAGCGGAGTAAACTTTTCACAACGGGAAGGAACACATAAGGGGGGCTCACAACAACTTCTGTAGAACCACAATCACATTAGTTAGCACATGCCAATAGCAGCAACATCATCAAAACATCAATAACAACAACAGAAGTTGGATGAAATAAACTAATATGAGAAATTAACAAACAAAGAGATACAAAAATGGATATTACAATACCTATAACAATAAGGCAACTGCAACAGTTTAAATGGTTGCCAGCAACTTGATAATAGTTAAAATTTTAAGGCCTAAATAGATGATCAAAATTCATTTCTACGAAACTATACATGCAAAATACAAATCACATATATAGTGCACACATAGCAAACACCGCGTATGCATGTATAACAAAATTAATTATCATTATTATAACTTATAAGAGCTTCACTGCTACATAAATAAGTGGCTACATATCGGAGCAAACAATTTAATAACCTAGTACACAGCAATTTTCTGATTAGAAACATAATCAAAATTAATATTGAAATTTACTTAGCCAGATAGATCATTGCCAAGAGTGAGCTAAGTATCAAACGTTTGACGCGAAAAAAGATAAAAACTCATCAGAAGCCTACTAAGACTCACCAACAACATCTTCACCAGGGACCTTAGCTTCATTCAAAGTAGTAACAATCTTCTTCACCTCATCAGTGGTACCATTCTGCAAAAGATTCAACCCAAAAACACATTAACCAATATAGATCACTTGAAAGATATAATCTAAATACAAGCAACAACAAAAAATCACAAAATAAAAAAACAGTTGTGAATGTAAATATCATATATAATGCTTCAAAGAGGCATTAACATCGGAACAATAAGGATCTTAGCATAAAGGGTGTCACTATTACTAAAAACTTTCTAGATCGGGAAAAGGGTATGGAAAATCAATTGATCCAACATGAATTTCACAATTGTAACAAATTTCTCCGATCTGATATAAATAGATTCAAGATTTTTAACATAGTTTCAGAGTTGAGCTTTACAGATTTGAATCACAATCGATGATGAAAATGGAAGAACTACAGATTTAATCGATTAAGATCGGAAAAACAAAAATCACAAATAGAAAGAAGAAACGGTGAAAGGAGGATCGGAACATACGCATTTCCAGTTGCCGCCGACGAAGAATTTTCTGCCCATAATGTTTGTTTGTGTGTTTGATTTCAACGAGAAACTGAAAAAACCCTTGTTGTAGTTGGTGTTCTTGTTCTAGATACAAACAAAAACAATGCTTATTCACCCCTTTATAATGCAAATAAACAGAAGAATATGCTTTTAGGATTTTCATTTTTTTTATTTTGGATAAATTTCATCACCATACATTCTCATTCTAAAATGTTTTCATATTTAATGGTCATAGTTATATAAAGGTGATATTCCAATTTTAAACTGCTGATTAAACAAATATAATATAATAATGAAATTAATAGTTTATATAAATTAGATCTGTTTGTTTAATATTTTTTTAAAAATGATTTTTATAGTATTTTTTTTGTTATAATAGTTTTAAAAATAAAATTTTAAATAAAAAATTGGTTTTAATTAATAACAAATGAATCTAAAAAATTTGAAATTCTTTTTAAATAAATTTTCATAAAAATTATTTTTAAAAATATAAAATCAAAATCATTTTTTTAAAATCTTAAACAAATAGCTCTATTGTCTAAATAAAATTAATTTACACTCACATCACGTCGTCTTATTTATTATAAAATTAACTCATGTTTTTTGAATGAAACAAAGTTCAGCAATTTATATTTTATTTTATAATAATATTTATAAATTTCCATTTATTTAATGTATTTTTTTTTATATTTCAATTATCCAATGAATTAGTCTTAGGATAATTTAGAAAATAGACTTTATATTTTTATTGAAACTACGTAAGTTAAAGGGAATTAACAGTATTTGTAATATATATTTTTACTTATAATTAATTTAGGATGAGTATTTATTTTTTAAAAAATAATTATATATTTAGATTCAAATATATTTAAAGAAGTGTGACATTTATGTTGACATATATTTTCAAGTATAATTAATGTTAATTGAAGTTGAACTTTGAAATTTTTTTGGATAGTTTATTTTTACTCTCCATTTTGTTGTTTAAGTAACTTTTATGTAAAGATATTTAAACAAAAATTATGTTATACATAACTAATTTCTAATCAAAATTAAATAATAATAGTATATATTATAAATAAATGAATCAATCCACTATTATTTTGTATCTCTCCAAAGCAAATCAATTTTTTTTTTTAAGATGGAGTTAGAGGCGGAGTAGGAGTAGGCCATGGTCCTCCACCCAAAACAACATCGATTATTAATTATTAATCAATGTTTGACTTTACTAGTAATTATTTATTTGAGATTTTTTTTATAAAATAAAAAAGAAAAAAGTATGTATCAGTTTAAGATAGAAACACATTTTATGATTTATTAAGGATTTATATAAAATTTATATTTATCTTATTTCAATAATATTAACGTGAATCGAACTGTCAATTGATGAAATTTAATATTTATCACTGATAGGTTTATACAAATAGTAGAGTTAAATATTAAAAGTCTTTTATTATTCAATTCTTTCTCATTTTAATTTTCGAACAAATTTTATTTTACGAGTGTTTATAGTTAGATTTTAATCCCATTATTTTGTTTTGTTTGAAGTTTATTTTATTTATGATTTAAAGACAATATTTTTTAATTTGTAAAATAAAAAAAATAAAAACACTAATTTAATTATAATAACTTATTTACTATTAATCTAATAATATGATGGTGGTGGAAGACGGTGACCGAGTTTCGATGACCAGTGCGATAGTGGACGGCGAAGCTCTGACAATCGATACAGTGGTTGGCAGTAGAATTCTAATGTTCAGCGCGGTGGTTGCGACGGCTAGAAGGAGACCCGATGAGCAACAACTTTCGGCCACTGCTTATTATTAAATTAATCATAATAAAGTATAATATTTAAATTATCATTTTTAATTAAAAAAAATTATTTATTTTTAAATAATAGTCTAAATAGCACCTGGAGTCTCTTATTTAATTTTAGTTAACGTCTTAGTTCTTTATCTTATTTTTTTCCTCCGATTTGATCATTTATTTTAATTTTAAATGACAATTTAATCTTTTATATTTTAAAATGTCAACAATGTTATCATTTTTTTTTTACAAAAATTCAAAAAATTCATCAAAATTTTCAAACAAAACCCATAAAACTAATTTTCATCTTCAATATAATGCAAATTTTATCAAATGCATAATCCAAATTAAAACATAAAAGATCAATTTGTCACTTAAAATTAAAATAAAGGACTAAATCAGAAAGAAAAAAAAAATAAATGATTAAAACGTTAACTGAAATTAAGTTAAGGGACCGCAAATGTTATTTAACCTAAATAATAATAATATAAAACAGTATATTAAGATAAAAAAACATAACATTTTATGTAAAAAATAATATTTACTTTATTATAGATTTTAGTTAATAATTGATCCTTAACTATTGGATAACCAAACCCATTCTTAAAAATAAAATGGATTTTTAAAACCAAATTCAAATATTTAAATATTTTTTAAGTGATTTTAAACCTACATATAGATAATTATTTGAAATTGCATCAAATCATTTACTTCCACAAATAGATTCAAAAGAAAAGATAGAGGAAATTTTTTCAATTATATTTCTTTATTATGATCACGCGTTTCTCTCTATCCGTTGTGCTGGATCAGGAGGATTGTAACTCTGTGGTCACTATAACCAGAATAACTATTTTTGTTAAATGAAAAATGAAATAAAATGTGGTTATTATGTTCACCAAAAAAAATAGAATGTGGCTATCATAAATTTCAATAAATGAGAGGAATTGACTTCGGCAAAACAAAAGCTTAAGAGAGTGAATTACCCCATTTTTGGGTTTTTTTTTCAAGAGTGCAATGGAAAAATAGTATCAACATGGTTTAATTGCTATTTTAGTCTTTTATTTTTTTTATCAATTTACGAAATTGGTTTATGTATTTGAAAAGTCGACATTTTTGATAATTTTATATAATTTTTGAATTAAAAAATAATGATTTAATATCTTTTAAATAACGTGATATATGATACGACGATGTAAAATGACTAATACTCATGAAATCGCAATAAATCTCTTTAAAAACTTAACTTTTAACTTCAATAATTTTTTATTTTTATAATTTAATTAATGACATATGAACAACTAATGCATTTAGATAGTTCTATATCATGAAATCTATGTCATGTCATTTAAAATATGTCAAGTTGTCATTTTTAAGTTCAAAAATATGATGAAATGACAAAAATTGTCAACTTTTAAAATATGAGATCAATGATGTGAAATGGTGAAAATAAAGGGACCAAAAATACAATTAAGTCTATCAATTTTACATTAATGATCAATGAAAATTATTTATTTTTCTATATCATATAATTAAAGTAAGGTGAAAATCATAAAGTGTTTTGGTAGTTTGAGAGAGTTGGCGTAACAAAAAGATCATAAATTAAACTCTTCTCTAATTAAATTAACAATCAATTATCATGACTGATTTTCAAAACTAAATATCATTAAAATGGAGGTGGACAGAATATATAGTTGTATATTTTTTTTCTTCAATTTTTTTAATTACAAATGTTATTTGAGTCAAAGACAAAATTACAAATGTTATTTTTATTAGCTGATTATATAGTGATAATCATATTCATTTCTACATCTATCTATTTCATTTATTTATCTTACAAGAAATAGTTATATGTTTTCGTAAAACAAAGATGAAATTCCATGAATACCTCTAAAACAAAAATGAATTAAGGTATATATCTCCAACTATGGTTAATTATTTAAAATTATTAGATTCTTTTTCAAAGTCTCACTTTGATGATATGTAATTTATTGAATATAATTCTTGACACATGGAAGATGACATGTGAACTATACTCTTATTTTTAGATCATATCTATCACATAAACTAGTTGTACCATTACAAAAATCTATAAGTAAAAATGAAAGATTACTTAAGGCAATTACCAAAAATAACCAACACATTAAATCTTGATATACATGACCTAAATCTATAAGTAAGAATGAAAGTTCACTTAAGGCAATTACCAAAAATAACCAGCACATTAAATCTTGATATACATGACCTAAGTTATCAGTAATTTAAAAGCCTAAAATATTTAATATTTATTATTTAAACAACTGAAATTTTAATGATTAAAACGTCTAAGGGACTAAAAAAATTAAAGGAGAAAGTAAAATCTAAAAAATAACAAAATACAAAACTGAAATTTAGTCTATATTTTACCATACGCATGAATCAAAATCGAACAGATAATTATACGACACAGATGTCAAACAGTGGAACAAAATCATATCAAGAGTAAGCCAATGGTGACACATGGATATCCATTCTATCTTTTCCTTGGGCCCTTTCCCCTAACAGGTGGAGTCGACAAAAGCTATCCTCGTTTATTAACCGTGACTTTATTCTTTATTTAATTAAAAAACATATATGTTTGTGGTAGATTCATGTTCTCAATTTTGAATCACAACCATTCATAACAGTGGTGATATTTTTTTTTTTTTTTGGCAAAAGCACCTACCTAGTTAGATATTTCCTTCTCCAACAATCAAGCTTGTCATTAAAAAGTCACTGAAAAATAAACCAAAAAAAGGAACAAGAATTGTGAGTGTGAGAGATGCCTTGGAGCAGAATGTCAGGGTCAGTATCTTCCCCTACGGTGGATGTGGTTATTGACATGGGCAATCCATTCCTAAACCTCACTGTTGATGGTTTTTTGAAGATTGGAGCTGTAACTAATTCATTTCTCCACTTCTTCAATTTCTTCTTTTTTCTTAAACAATTCCAACCAACCCTTCTTCTTCTTTTTCTTCAGGTTGCAGCTACAAGGTCAATTGCAGAGGATACCTATCATATTATTCGAAAGGGTAAGTGTAGGGTAGTAATATTTCACCATCCCTTTTGTTACAATTCCAAAAGATGAAAACTTTGATCCTTCTTTATTATTTTTCTTGTTTAGATTTGGGTTATTTATTGACCAACATCAATGTATTATATACTTCTCACTTATGTGCCATCATTTTAGTGTTTCTTTTTTCATTTTGAATTATTATTTTCATTTGTGAAGATCTTTATCTGACTAACTAAACATGTCTGTTCCAGGAAGTATCTCGAGTAATGATTTTGAGAAAACTGTAAGTTCATTATTTAACATTGTTGTCATTGTCATATTTTCAGTTGTATACATCTTCACCATTAAGTATGTTATAGATTGGCATATATTATAGCCAATTTTTAACTATCTATGATGCTTCTCTTTTCAACTATCAAACAAATTAGATGATCTTCTCTAAAACTTTTCATCCATGCTATATATACATTTTTGTTTAAGAGTATAGTGTTGGAACTTGGGAGGTTTAGTCCTAGCAAAAAGTAATGGCTGGGAAAACCCTAGATTCGGTCAGATCGAAATAACGTGATTTCAAGGAATCACACATTTGACTCAATAATCAGAATCGGATGGTACAAGAGTCAATTGCAAATGTGAAACCTTTGCTTTCTCACGTGTTGACTTTGATAAATAGATCCAAAATACAAAGATGGTACGCGAGTCATCCTTTCTTGATCTGTCAGTTAGTCAGTTTAGATTGAGAACTGTGTGATTGCATGAATACTGAGAATCTAGATCCTCGAAATGGAAGGAATCTCATTCAATAGACATTTTGTTCATCATGATATGCTTCTTTCTTTGTTGAGAGTTTGTCTTGTTGCAGTTGAAGAAGATGTGTAAAGAAGGTGCATACTGGGGTAAGACTTGTGTTGCATTATGTAATATGGCAAGTTCAACTAGTAAATGCATTAGCTATTTTTAATGTATTTTCTTTTCCATGCTTACAGGAACTATAGCTGGTGTATATGTTGGTATGGAATATGGGGTAGAGAGGATCCGTGGCACTAGAGATTGGGTAATTCTCCCCACAGTCTAATTTCGAAATTTTAAATAGACTTATTATTATTGTAGATTCTATGTTAGAGTAGAGAAAACACTTTAATTCCGGAATTGTCTTCAATATGATGCATCTAATCCAACGAATTTCAAGCTATTACTAACAAACATCATGTTTGGTTTTAAATAAGTCTAATAGTAAACTGGCTATTGTATCAAATCAATTTTTTTAAAAATGCCCTCATCAATGTAGCTTAAGTGATTGGAGTGTGGATAGAGATTTGAATATAAGTTTTGGCAACTGCACTTTGATCTAACTTTAAAATTGGGTGTTAAATGTTTATTAACTTTGTTTTGGGTGGTGCACCATGCCTTTTATTGTCAATTTAAGTTTAATTTTTCTCTTGGTGTTTGATGTACTGCAGAAGAATGCCATGGTAGGAGGCGCAGTGACAGGTGCTCTGGTATCTGCAGTCAGCAACAGCAAAAAAGACAAGATTGTAGTAGATGCCATTACAGGGGCAGCAATTGCTACTGCTGCAGAGTTCATAAATTACTTTATCTGAATGAACTGAACCGGATGTCTTACTGGTGTTACTGCATGTTTGAAAGGGGGTTTCCCACTTGGTATCTTTTGTTTTCGTCTGTATTGTTGGTTAAGTAATATTTTCTATGTAACTACTAATAAGATGTGATATTCAGTTCTTTATCACTTCAACATGTTTTGATCAATTATCCTGGCCCATCGGTTGTTTTTCCATGATAGTAGGTTTGGTCTCTCTTGCAATTTAGTCAAGCTACCCTAGGGCAATGTTGTCAATGACATGTTCAGCTAAATTCTTAGTCTCTGGGTAAATGGGTTTTGGTTTAAGGAAGATTGAGGATGAACAGGTTTTCCAATTTAAAGCTTTAGGTGAATCAAATTTCTGTTTTCATATATATAATTGTAGTTCTAGATAATAGGAGGAAGGGAACTTGTTGTGAGGTAGGAAGGTCTCCCAATACATTTTCAATGCATATTAAAATTTACAATTTCCAAATCATTATGCAAAGTTGCACAAGAATGTCATATAGCAGAATAAAATTAACTCTATCCACAAGCATAAGATGGTGAAATTGTTTGTCAGTGTCGGATTTTGTAAGCTCCTACAATAACTACAAAATAAATATATATAGAAGATATTATTCCTATTTTACATAATAGGACACGATATTATATACCTATACAATAATTCTAAAATATTTTCAATAGTACTTGACAAATTTTATGACATGTATGTATTGGAACATGAAAATTTAAAGAACTAACCTCAGTCTCAAGTGTTGACACATCAGGTTATGTAAACATTGTGCTAGTTGTCTACTGTCCCAACTCCCAAGGCCTATCCTTACATAGCTATCAAGACAACTGTTTTCGTGGGTTATAATCATAAATCTTGAAGAAAAATTTAAGCCAAACATTTTCCAAGAGAAAGGAAGTGTAGGCCCTAGGGTATAATATATTATATTTCCTGAACTGTAGTCCAAACCTGTCTCTCGCAAGAACATAGACCTATCCTCCAAAGGTCACTCTTATTGGACTCAATTCAATTCATAAATACGGAAAAATTAACTGATATCTCACACATATTCCACAAACAAAATAAATAAATAGATAAATAATTCACATTGTCTGTAGTTATTTCTTAATCAGTGGAGGCTATGGGATTACCACAAAAATGAACCTTGCTCCATTAAAGTGAGGAAGCTCCTTTAGATGGAAAGTTAGCAATAACATTTGTTGACTGGGAGATTAATGGTTCAGATTGTCATATATATGTATATGTATGAAAAATTATAGAGCAATGTAGCTATGAAGTTGGAGAGATAAATGTAAATCCAACGTGTTATACCCTTACAGTATCAGTAGTTTTAGATGTAGATGCAAACATAAAGAGCTTTCATAAGCAATGGCAGATGATCTTTAATAACTCTTCCATCTTATTGACTCTTGTTCCGCAATTGATACATGCTTATAATAAATAGAAAGACAACATAAGGATACACATAATTTTAACTCGTCGTAAAATATCAATAAAACAATCAAGTCCTAAACTGTTCAGCAATTTTCAAAAGACTGTAAGTTTCATCATCAGGTCTAGCTCCTCCAAGAATCATCCTTTTCAAAAGATTTGGATTATAAATCTTAGCTTTTACATAAGCCTTAATCAATGTATTATATACAAAAGTATACCTACAGTACTTAGCTTTATGAAATTCTTCAAACAGTCTCTCAACATTTCCAACATCACCTTTTTCAGCAAAAAGATCAGCAACTGAAAGAGTGGTCTCCAACCATGGTGTTGAATTTCTAACGCTCTTGTTAAGCGGAAAACGCATGCCCAAGTCTAATGTCTTCAAAGCTTGTTCTGCCTTACCAGATTTCAAGCAGCCAAGAGCAAGATGGCGATATGTTATTGCATTCGGTTTGCACCCCTTTGTCTTCATATTTTTGTACAACCTGGTTGCTTTGTCAAGCACTCCATGTTTGCAATACACAGTCATCATTGAATTGAATTGCTCTACAGATTTCAATCCTTTTACCAATTCCATTTCTGACCAAATCTCTTCGGCTCGGTTTAACTCTCCAATCCTACCAAATGCTTCAATGGCTAACATATAACTTTTAGATCTAACAAAGGGAAGTCCTTTAATGATATCCCAAATCCTTTCCAGCTCCTTCTGGCTCCCCAGATACCCATACAATATAAGCAAAATATCCAATGTTGACCAGTTATTCCCTGTCATAGACTTCTCCACAGCCTCAACATACGTTTCAGTTGCAGTGTATAACCTAGCAACTGCATGTGCAGTAGCTAAAATGCAGTAAGATATTTCATTCGGTTCAACCTGCACTCGTTTCATTCGATCGAAGAACTTCATCAAATTTTCAAGATTGTGTTCATTGGCCTCTATTTTCATCAAAATGTTGTAGGTGGAAACATGCGGGGTGACCTTATCAGCCTTCATTTGGGTGAGTAAACCAGGTATCATCTTCCTCCGGCTCGGTGAGGAATACAGAATTATGAGGCGGTTGAAGACCAAATGGGAGATCGGATAGCCCAGTTCCCTCATTCTCTTCAAGTACTCAAGTGAAAGCCTTACGACACCTTTATCCAAACAAGCAATCACAAGGTTGTTGTAGAGTAACTCGTTCTGAAACTCAATAGGTACACGAGTGAAGAGGCTTTCACCATGTGGAATTCCATGAAGCTTAGTTGTGAATTCCACTAGATAAGAGTAATCTAGTTCCCTAGGTCTATAGGGTCTCTCCCTAATCACCCATTCCATCACCTATCAATAGTCACACAAGAGAAAATGTTCAAAGACCTATTTTGATAAACAACTTAATCAAGCACTAATAAGATAAACATTTATCGTATAAGCACTTACTTATAAGCTATTCTTTAGTCAAAGAGAAAATAAGGTCAAATTGTTTTCACGTAAGCTATAAGTTGTTCTCATAAGTTGTTTTTGTAAACTTTCTCTAACACCATGACCCTGTTAGGATAAACAACTAAGAGCTTATAGCATAAGTGCTTATAACATAAGTTCTTATCATATAAGTGCTTATGCATAACCTCTTTCTAATTCTATAACAAAAGATAAAATAAAGTCAAATTGTTTTCATTTAATTTATAAGTTGTATTCATAAGTAATTCCAGAGAGGTTGTGGAAATAAGTTGAAAACAATTTATAGACACGTCATAAGTTGTTTTTAAAACTTCTCCCAATTAGTCTCACAAAAACTTATGCTAGTAGATAAACTCAAATAAGCTAATCAAAACAACCCTAAGTGAAGTGCTTATACAAGTAGATAAGCCTAAATAAAAAAGTAAACTGTTCATAAGCTAATCCAAATGCAGCCCAAGTCTTAAACAATGGAATTGTATACAAAACACACAGTGGTGGCTATATTCATTGAAAGAGTAATAGATTGAGGAAACAAAACATAAAGAATATATGAGTGAATTCGAATTGACCTCAAGTGCGCGTTTGTTAAAGTTGAGTTTTCTGAGACGGTTAATGGTGTGAAAAATGTCAGCGCCACGAACGGGGAAGCCATCTCGCATCCAACTACGGAAAGCGGACCCTATTGATTCTCCTTTGGGAAGTTTCCCTATTCTCTTACACAAGCTGTCTTCGTTTTGTGTTGTTTGCGTGCAAAAGAATTTCAAACTGAGATGGGTTTCAATGGCACCAGGTGTTCGACGTATTGTGTCTATGAACTTCGCTTGTGATAAAATGCTCCTCAGACTTCGCAAGCTCATGCTTCTTCTGTTTTGACCCTTTTTGTATTCATGCCTTTTATATTTTTTGGAATTAATATCGATATTTTTATTTTTTAAAAGCACTAACTAAAACTCTTATGTATAGTTTCATTATTTAAAACTTTTTTTTGGACAAATTTTGTCAAAAAATTCATTATTCAAACTTAATTTTGATATTAAGAAAATTGATATAAAAAATCAGGGAACTTCTACGATGTTTAGGATCTCTCTATTTTCTCTATTATTAAAATATTTGTCGTATAATACATATGTTTTAAAAACTATGTAATTTATCTTATATAATTAGACTTTTATATTCACAAAGTTAAGGATTTTGTTGCATTTGCTCTCCAAATCGATAAATTAACGATTATTTTTATAAATCAAATAATATTTGTTGACTTTTGTATTTTAAGAAAAATCATTTTATAAGAAAACATCATTTAATTATTTATAAGTATTATATTAATTTTTTAAATTGCATCGTAAAAAAATCAATATTGACACTATTAATAAATAATATTTAGTTATCATAATTTTTTAAGTGATAGAAATAGTTTTTTTGTTTTTTAAAATAATTCATTTAACTATTAATTTAAAGACCAATTGTATTAACACATGTTGACGTATGTACCATAGAATTTCTCAAAAGAGTGTAATAATTTTACAAATTTATTTTAGGGATGAAACCTAATATAAAAGGACACTATGAAACCTAATATAAAAAGAATTTGTAAATAAGTAAAAGAGTGCAATGATTTTTACGAATTTATTTTAGGTTTCATCGTTATGTTTTACGAGTTTCAAATTAGTCTGTGATTCTTAGTTTTATATACTGAATCTGACTTATTTTTATAGAATCGATTTGTAAGGTCAGAAATGTCCTTTATAATTTTTTTTAGACTTCTATCTATTTTTAATGTAAGATTTGAGTTTTTTTCAATACACCTCATCCTAATGTTATTAGACTTGATGCCTGTATATAAATGGCAGGTGACTCGATCAATAAACTCTGATATCATGTTATTAATAGAAGTCATTGATGATAGGAAAAATATAACATAGAAATTGTATTGATAATGAGAATTATAATTACATCAAGTTACAATAAGACTTATGTAGTAAATGAGAACAACAAATAAAATGAACTAATTAACAAATATACCATTAATGAGTCCTTTTTGTTAAGTCTTTACTTAACGTTGATGTCACGTAAAACATATCACCGATGACCATGTCTTCCAGCAATGACAGAATAAAATTGTTACGTCTTTCAAAATCATTCTCCATTTTCCTAGGCTACGAAAATTGGTCACGAATTGTGGCTATTAGAATTACTATGTTCTTCAAACTTTAAAAAATCTTACAAATTAGCAGAGAAAATTTTGAAAGTAAGAAATAACATATTAGTGAACATGTGAAATGGGCAAAAAAGACACTTACAGTGACATAGACGAAACACTAATTTGCTTTTAAGACTTGGTCCTATCTCAAAAGTATACACAAGTATTTTTGACATGCTAAAATCACATTATTCTACCATCTTCTTCATACTTCAATTTTCTCTCAAATGATTGTACTTGTAATTAGTCTCATGCATCTAAGCAGAAGTGGTGTTACACCCAACATGCAATTGCATTGACAAGAGACTTTATTACATTAACATCAATAAAAAATCTCGAAGGTATAAGCAATAACACGTATACATACTCCTATGTTATTTACATTGCAATTAATCACAACAAGCACAAAAACTCCTTAATCAACTCTACATGACATCTGCCAAACAATCCTATTTACAGCTTAAATGACTTAATCTACATATCTTCTAACATATCTGAAAATATAATTTCATCTAACATATCTTCTATGATCATTTCCTCAATTTCAAGTGCTACACACTCCTCTTCATGTTGAAGGTTCATCCATCCACTTCTTTTCGCCAGATCACGACAAACAACATCGTCTAATGTCTGATCCAACTCTGGTCTCAAGCTCATGTATGAACTAACACTATTCCATACTTGGTTAAGAAGATAGTTTCCCTTAGGCATTGGTTTGAGCTTGTAGTTGTAGGAAAAGGGTCTTGGAAAATAAGTTGGTGAGTTCTCATATATTTCAAAGAGTACCTCATTAACCAAGTTAAAAAGAAGCTGGTGATCACAAAGGTTGATACTCCCTTCTGCAGAAAACTCATTTTCATGAAGGAAAGCTTCTTCCATAGCCATGAATATGGATGGTTTTATTGGTTGGTCTGCCGTGTATCGCATTTGATTATGCTCATTTTCCATGAAACCAGAAAATTCAAGAACATCTTTCACGTATTTGAAATTTGAATTGTTTTCTGAATATGAATTCAAGAACATGAAATGATTGTCAAAACTGTTGTTTTTATTTTTGGCTGTTACACTAGCATTTGATCCTCTTGTATTCCATTCTTTTCCTAGTATATAGCCAAAAGACAGTTAGTATAATGCAATCTCAAAAAAGAGTTCAATTTTTATGCTATATCAGTGTAAAAATAATTATACATTCAACCAATCACAAATCTTTTTATTTGAGACTTTTAAACTAATGAACTTATGATTAAAGTCAAACATTTTTCATTATCTAACTATTAAGATTGTTTGACAGTGTAAAAATTGTTTATACTATCAGAGCATGTTAGTTAAATTTCTCAATGAAATGTTATGTTAGTCTCATGCACATTAGCATAAATTTATTACCTTCTGCTTGGCTGGTTGTATTGTCTTGACAGCTAGTTTCCAATTTTTCTTGAGGAAAAATTTCATCTCCCTCTTCTGGCTCATGTATGTCTTCCCTTTTGTCACAGGTAACTCCTTCATCAATTTTCTTAACTATCTTATCAGATAAAGAATAAGTACTCACATCTCTACCACACCTTTCAACTGTTTCATCAATTTCAGCCTTTTCAAAATGGTCAAGTGATTTACCAATCTTTAAAGGCATGCTCACTGATTTACTTTGAACATCATTATCACTTTCCACTGCATTATTTCCAATATCATTTGTATCAAGAAGAGCTTCATGTAGAATGAATCCTAAAGACTCGAGATTTGGCATAGAAAAATTGCTTCTGGAAAACATACTAGCATCTCTTCTCTTGTGAATCTTATCCTCATTTGTCAATCTTAAGCTTTTAGACCTTGAGCTATTCCACTTTACCTCTTTGCTCAAACTTTTCTCAAACAACTGAGTATATTTATCCAACGATTCGTTAAGAGAGGACGTTCTTCGCATTAGCCGAACATCACGTTCATTAGAATCAGAATCAGAAGTTTTAGTCTCACTCAAGCTTTTACTCTTGTTGTATTCTCGAATCACGCCGTCATTGAAGCTTTGTGATATCTCCTTCTCATTATTAGTGATATTTTCACTATTTTGTATAGCTTCAAGAGATGTTTGGTGACCACTTTTCTTGAACTCCACAAGTGCATGTTTGATCTTCTGTTTTATAACTTTGAATTGATGAATAACCACTTGATTCCATCCTTTATGGTTTGATAATCCTTCAGAAGGCAATGAAGTAATGTTTGGTTTTTGTTGCATGGCACTATCCATTTCAACATCATCATTCACCAAAGGCTTTGAAATTTCATAAGAAACATCTTTCACTAAACTTGTTCCCAACTTTTTTGGTGCCTGAGTGCCAGCAAGCAACTTTTCTCCTTTAGGAAAGGCCCAAATTTCAGTTTGCTTGTATCTGAAGGTACTAGAGCTAATGTATTTCATCTTAGAAGGTGCAGTTAAAGGAAATGATCCTGATCTTGTCAACCTTAGTTTGTTTTTGGAAGCTTGATGAATTTTCTTACCACCAATGTCTATATCTCTTAGAAATTTTAGCAATACATTTTTCTTCATACTAATTACCTCCACAACATCATCATGATTCTTAAGTTTAATGGAAATTTCTCTGTTAAGGGAACCTTTTGTTTTCTTTCCATCCTTCTTCTGTTGAAGTGCATAATCACTACTGGCCTGGTTTGTTCCTGAGTATTCCTCGGTAGCATTCGATTTTTCGCTATGTTTGCTGACCTGATATTTATGTTAGATTTAGTTACAGTTATTATTATACACATTACGTAAAAATTGTTTGTGACCATAATATATGAGCATGAAAGTTTTAAACATACCAAGAAGGGTTCTTCTGCTACTGTAACTACATTTTGTTGGTCTTGCAAAATGGTTTTTTTCTTATCTGCATATAGGTTAAAAAAACTATTATTAAGCATTTGAAGTCTTTCACAGAAGCAAAATGTGGTCATGATGATACAAAACAAATAATATTCAACTAATAACAGTGTCTAAATATACAAGTTTTTTAGGGTAAATAATATGTAATGAATGACATAGTAACTTAAAGAGTTTGAAAGTATTGGTAGAATTACTCAATGAGTTGATCGAAACAATTATTGGTCAGGTTTTAATTACAAGAGATTGATTGACATATACAGTAAATTTTACACCGTTGACAAATTACAACCTACTATGATTCTAGAAGTAATTATGATTAAAATCAAACGTTTTTAATGATCTGATGGATGGTTGTGATCGACTAAAAACTTAAAAAATCTTTACTCTTATAAATTAAATCTTAATTATAAAGCAATTGCAATGATTGATGAATAAATAGAAAAATAACAAAAAAATCAAAATGATTGCGAAATTGCTTACATCTTGCATGTCTTTTCTTTTTGTGATGAAACACCTTTTTGACACGCCAATGATGATAATCAAGAATATGAAACATGCCCCACATGCATCCTACATTAGTTTCCTGAATTTGAACATTGGATTCCTCTGAACTAATCAATTGTTTTCCCATAATGACAAATTAATACGGCTAAGGTAATCTTATTCTTTTGTAATTTACAATCCACTCTAGTGATAATCAATTTCTGCCTCTAAAACTTGTCCTGCAGAATCATTATTAATGTTACAAAGATATAAAAGTAAATGTTAAATAAAACATAGCATTCATATGTTCATATTACATGATTTATTTTTAATGGAAGTTATCAAGAAATTCATATACAGAAAAATCATTTGAAAATGAAATTTTGAACAAAGGATGAAGAAATCAGATTAACAATCAAAAGATTGAAAGAACATATGGCTAATTTTCTGTTATAATTAACACAGGCTGGAAAATTCAGTTTCATCAAACTTCATTAATTAAAACCGAAATTAACCGAAACGTTTTCATAATAATTGAAATTCAAAATTTTAACAGAAAAATAAACATAGCATCTGATCAACATCTAGAGAAACAGAGATATAAAAAAAACTTATAACGTGAGAACAACGTTAATTAATTTTAATAAAAACTTGATGGTTTATTTATTTCAATTTTGAAGAAGTAGATAGTATAGTGTAACAGAAAGTTCTTCAAAGAAGTAAACACAAATTAATGAGAAATTAATGAAACTCACCTTTAACGAAATCGAAGAAATTGATCAAAACAACACAAGGTACAAACCTCTCAGGTTTGAGAGAAGACAATTAAAGTACAAGTCAAAACATTAATATGTCACTTGTCTATATGTATAAATAAATAAATAAGTATATTAAATTAAATTGTTTTGGCGGCGTTGCACGGAGAATACAAAATGGAATGGAACATTGTATTAAAAAAAAAATATATGCAAAATGAAATAAGTAGAATGAAAAATAAGGTGGTTATGGAAGTCCTTTTTTCTGGTCTGGTCTAGTTTGTTTCTAGATTAGATATAAAGACACACCAAATCTGGTCTTCTATATTGCTTTGACTAGGACTATAAACAAAGACAACTACTATTCAAGTCTAAACTGACTAATTATTCTTTACCTCACAATTGTGTATATTTATAAACTATAGGGTAAAATTGTGGAGTTGTGGGATGGATCCAAATGTTAATATAGTTTTATTTTGTATTGATATGTTTAGTAAATTTATAAGTAAAATGATTAATTTAGAATATATAAAGTTAGTAAAATTAATAAATAAAGTTTTATTTTGTATTGATATGTTAATAATTTTTATAAGTAAAATGATTAATTTAGAATCTATAAAGTGTAATATGAGTTAGTAAAATTAATAAATTTATGCCTAAACAATAATATTTTTTTAATCGTATTAAAATATAATTTAGACTTGAAAATGAAAATAGTGATAGACACAGTAAAAAAATAATTGTTTTATATTTTTGACTTAATCATAGTAGTAAATATAGAAAAAAAAGAAAAAGAAAAATACTAATAATAAATTTTTAATATATTCAATTATGAAAATGTGATTGTTTGAAAATAAATATGTAATGTTGCACAGTCAAGTCAATCCATTTGACCTGCCACTTATAGTTGGTTTAGAGAATGTATTTATAAAAGAATGATAATAACATAAAGTTATATATAAATATTTTGAGTGATTGTGTAGATATCATTTTGAGTACGTTGGTGGTATCACCTAAAAAAATGAATTTAAGTGATTGTGTTGTGTAGATATCATTTTGAATTGGTTGTATCAATTCAAGAAGAGACGCATATTTGAAATGAGATATCAGGCTGCTTATAACATCTACCAAAAGAACCATTTATACCAATGTTTCATCCGTAGAAGCGATTACTGCATTGAAAGATAAAGTTCAAGCATTGATAAATGAATTTCAACAAAAAAAAAATTAATCTTGAACAAGAAAGTATTAAACAAAAGATGAACTTCTAAAAAGAACTTACGCTATAAATATTACTTATTGTATGCAATCTTCATTCTTATTATCAATGCAATTATTATATTATACATTTTTATATTTTCTCTATATTTTTTTTCTGACTTTTATAAAAAATAATAGTAATATACATAGCGTAAGTTTTTATTCTATTCATTTGTGGATATTTATTGCATGTACTCAACAAATTCAGTATTCATTGACAACACTAATTCGGAAAAAAGAAAAGTAAGGATGTATGTTATGCAAACCCAACTCTATTTCCAATGCATTAAGGTGTCCACATTAGGAGTTGTTAGGTGTAATTTTCATCAAATCAAAATTAGTACATATTTGACTAGGTGCTTTTAATTTAGTTTAGATTAATTTGACTTTATAAATTTTTTTTTGACGGTTTTATAAAATTAATTTTAATTAAACAAAAATCTGAAATGAAATAATTTAATTCGAATCTATTTATCTTTAAAAAAGTTATAATCAATTTTAACTTAATAATCTCAATTCAATATTTTTCGTTTATTTAATGTACTTGTAGTAAAAATAAATAACATTCGTTCTATAAGTACAATTCATTATAAGTACACTTCATATGAATTTTTAATTTTGATATATATACTGGAAGTAACTTCAAAATAACGTACATTTGATTTTGATATACTGAAATTCTCTATTTTTCTATAGTTAATATACGAACTTTGCCGCTAAACTAAACATTTTGTATATTTATAGAATCACGCTTGCATATCGCAAACGTGACTGAATTTTTTAACGTCTATCCAAACTCAGACCAACAATGTAAACCCAAAGAATGCAATTTACTCACTATATGAAATCTACATGATGTCAACCCAAAAAATGTGATATAGGAGGAAAAAAAAATGAAATTTACGTAATGTCAACCCAAATAATGCAATTTACTCACTATATAGTATCAGCTGAAATGTTTAAAAAATCTACCAGCATGGAATCTGGGACATGTTTTTGGAGTTTGTTATGACTTAAAGAGAAAGTCTTTCTGATCTGATTGTAGAAAATGACTTGAATATTCTCATCAATATAGTTACTAATAATTGCAATATCAATGGACACATTCACGTTTTGATTCGACGAATTCAAGGTTTACTTCGAAGGAAGTGGCATACTCAAATCCTCCACACTTGACGCAAAGGTAACTGTGGTGTTCACTGACTGTCAAACTTTAACCTTACTTCACATTATTGGAATTTTTTTTATTGTGGAGTCTCGTCTTATTGGGATTAAGAGATTCCTCTTTGATTATATTTTTAGGATTTGCATGTTTAATGGTGCGTGCTTAGCTTAGGTACGGCAACAGGGCGGGTCGGAAGTGGATTTTGTATTTCCACACCTACATCTAATTAATTTGGAAAACCTTGGAAAACCTACACCCGTCCCTGCATCTAACAGAGTTTGGGTTTTCCTACCCGCACTCGTTCATATATATAAAATAATAAATTTAAAATTCATATTTATTATAATTAATATAATAAAATTATTATATAATAATAAAAATTAAAAAAAATAATAAACTCATATTTTCATGAAAGAAAATATATAAAAAAATAATTTTGAGTTAAGAATTCAAATGTAAAAAAAAACAATTAGAAATTATGTAATTCGTACTTTGTCATTGTAAAAATTGAAATTTTTAACTCAAAATTTATGTTTTATTTCCTTTGTTATTGTCATATGACCCTATGAATATGTAAATATACATATATATAATTTTAAAATAGTAACAATTTTACTATCAGTGCAGATATCAACACATCTAAATCGGAGCGGGTTCGGATGGGTTGCCATCCCTAGCTTAGCTTTTTGTTTTTTTGTTCTTCTTTAGGCAAGGCCTTTTTATATACCAAAAAACAATTGAAGTTATTTTTCAGTATGACAAAAAAAATGAAAACAGTACATTTGAAAGGAAAAAAAGTCTAAACTTATCGAACTAAATTAATTTTCAAGAATACACACATATACTGCACCCACTTGTCATTCCATAAGCTGGAAATTAACTAATTGTCCACAATAAATATTTTTTCATGTTAAAGTTCTTCCTTTTCCAAGCATCAACAGTATTTGCCCCATTTTCCCCCATAATATGAGAGATGATAAATTAATTAATTACTGATTTATTTTAAAAAAATATTAAATAACATTGTTAGGGTTAAAATATTGTAGAATGAGTTTAATGATGACACGTGGCATAGAGTCTTCTGTTATGCATAGAGATGAATAAGGCTTGTGGATAAAAAAACAACACTTTTTTAAATACATCATCAAGCTCTTCCTTTCTTTTAGGATTTTTAGGAAGTTGGTTAAGCTTCTGGCTGTAAGTTTGATATATATGCATATAGTAGTATTGAAGTATTGGTATGTTAACCCTATTGAACCAAAAAACAGTAACAACATGGCCAAGCCTTTGTTCCATGAATTTAAGAAGCAAGCTTCTTTCTTTTTCAAGGAGAAATTCAAGAGTGCTAGATTAGCTTTAACCGATGTTACTCCTGCAGAATTGTAACTGCCACATATATAAATCCATCCTAAGATTTTGACATTTTATTATGCTTTAATTAATGTATTTCATGCCTAAATTAACAAGTTAGAGTTTTTATGATTTGCAGGATGACAGAAGAAGCTACAAATGGCAAATCACGTGTCACTGATTCCCCAACTCTTAAATCAATTTCAAGGTCTGCTTTTGAGATAGATGATTATTGGAGGATTGTAGAAATTCTGCATAAAAGGTGTTTCTCTCTCCTCTTTGTTTAATAATATGCATGTTATATTTACAAATGATCATTCTTGGTAGAAAAAATGTAAGCTTTTTGTTGTTAATCCATGCTATCTTTATGTTAATTATTATCTAATCATAGATGAATGAATTAATGGGATGTTTTAAAACAGACTGGTCAAATTTGACAAGAAGAATTGGAGGGCCTCTTACAATTCTCTGAGTGTGCTTGAACACCTATTGATTCATGGACCTGCAAGTAGTGCAGAAGAATTTCAGTGTGACAAAAATGTTATTAGACAGATGATACACTTTCAGCACACTGATAACAGTGGGTATGTTTTCTGAAATTCTCAATCTAATAATTTAAAATCACTACCTGGTCATGAATTTTCTTCTTTTTCTTGACACTGTCATATGGTGCCACTAGGTAATTGTTAGTGTATAATTCAGAGTTAAGTTGGTTAGTGGGAGCACATTAGACAGTTTGTGAGTTAATAAGTCACTGTTAAAGTGTTTAAATACAGTGCTTATGTGATTCAATAATGTAAACATATGTCATTCTTTGATTACCGCTCGATTCCTTCTCATTAATGCTTGTGTGAATTAGCGGTGAGTGAGCGATAGTTCATCATCGCTTTATTCCTTTTAACAAACCCTAGAAAAGTGTTGTCACCAAAGAATCATCCCCCTATTCCTTTCTTTCGCTTGCCAACTGAACTACTTCGACCGTAATGAGATCATTACAAATATTTGCATGCAGGTTCAACTGGGGACTTGCTGTCAAAAAGAAAGCAGAAAGGGTATTGAAATTGCTGGAAGAAGAAATTCATCTTAAGGATGAAAGAAATCGTGCTCGCAGGTTGTCCCGTGGAATTCAAGGTTTTGGGAGTATGTGCCAAAGTTCAACTCCAAAACAAGGCATTCAGAGGGGAAAATCACTGCCATTACATTTGACAAGAATGAAAATAAGGAAAACCAGTCCTCTTGCTCAAACAATAGTTTCGACACAGCAGAAGTTAAATCTACTAGTCTTGGCCATCAGGGTGACAATCAAATGCTTCACAAATCAAAAACAATCTCCAAGGAAAACAAGGAGGAATTCAATCCATGGAACTTAAAGGTGGAGTCTAATCCATTTTTGGATGACGGCCAAGAGGACTTCAAGCTTCAAACATTCATAGCAGAAGATGATCGCCCTTTTAACTCCACAGAAATGCATACCAGTTCCTCCCGTCTTTCTTTCTTCAAGACGAAGCAAGTTTAAGATTGAAATGAAGACAATAATGCATTAGAAAATTCCAATGAAAGTTTTAGGACATGTATTTATGGTTGCTAGTTAGTTTTATTTAATGCTACAATTTTCTCCAGATGGACAAAGCGTTTGTAAATATGCAACTAGAACTTAGTATTTTGGACAAGCAATCAACTTTAATTGCCTTAGATTGTTTAGACACGATTAAGTGGTCTTAATTATGCCATATCATAATTAAGCAACTGATGCATGTTTTGCTCCAATGGTATAATTGATTAGCAATTTTTAAACAACTCGCACTGTTATAGTTTTATTTAAGAGTTGGTTGATTGCAAGATAGAAAATTGTATTTTATTCATATTCAAATTTTCCTTGTCCTTATACAACAAGGAACATTGTTTAGTTTTAAGGAACTCAACCTACCAACTAGAATCTAGATAAGCTCCTATCCAAAGGTTGCTTATTTGACACATAGGTTTAAAAACTCAATAAGCAATCTTATTTGAGATTAGAAACCCCTATTAGAGATGCTCTTAGAACTTAGAAACAGGCAAACAAAAGATATCCTATCTAAACTTGGCCGATCCAACCATTTCGTGTGATTTTAGACAATGGCCGGTTACTATTAATATGCGCTAAAGACACATGATCTAAATGATTTGCTAAGATTTCATCAACTCATAATATTGCAAGATTAGAAACACTACAGTCTACACTCATATTTGTATTAGACTCTATAAATTATGTCGTTTAAAAGGATTTTACAAACATGCAAGACAACAATTTTGTACCATTGAACACTTGAAAATGATGAAACTATAATGATTACAGAAGAATAATGCAAAAATAGCATATACATGTATTGGTTAACATACACACAGGGCTATTTTTTTAAAAATGATGAACAGGACTATTTTCATTTTAACCCCTTAGCATTCTAAGTCCTAATAGAATGACAGGTACTCAGACAATGCCCATCTTTGACATTCCCTTTTCGTTCTTTGCTCTCTTGGCTGGAAATTGTGGCCAAAATACAATATTTTTTTGGGTACTTGAATTGTGTAACACAGGCAATTTCCGTCAACTAAAATTGACTAACTAAAAGGTTGGGATCAAATCAAGTTGACGATGTTTCGTTGGATATGTGATAGATTTACAACAGGGGAAAATTGTGGGACTAAAGCGTTCTTTAGCTTTAAACAAACTTAAGGGGATAAAAAGAGTTCTTTAGGCTAAATGAATTAATGAACCTTTATGATCTGCAGAGCCAGTCTTGGATGGCAAGTCTAAGTGAGTGATTGGGAGTGAGGAGCATGTGACTCAATTTTAAATTAGTCATTGGAGAAGTATCATGCCCATTTTCTAACCATTCACGTATGGCATCCCCTTCATATGTAAATCCATCAGCTGCAATTTGAGGATCATGCATTATTTCCTGAAGAAGGGAGGCAATATAAAACATGAGCCACACAACATATATTCCGCTGCAAAAAGGAAAAAAAATAGGTCCTCCAGAATTGTAAAAAGCAATTTTGGGCTGAGTTTTGACTGGTTCTGGGTGATTTATCAGTTCTTAAGGAGGCTACTAAACTTAGTTATGCTTTTTCAAAAGTTAAAAAAAGATCAATTACCTGAAGGATTGGACATAAGAAAAACGCTGGCACGGGTCTCTCTTCTGAAACATGTAACTGTTCCAGTTCTCTCACTAGACTAGGTGTTAACTCTGGTCTATTTCTGCAATTTTGTGCGCAGCATTGCAAACCCAATTCAACTAACCGTGATGCAACAGATAAAGGCCACTCTCCAGCTGAAGAATCAAGAACTGCAGACAATTTTCCACATGAAATTGCATGGCGAACTAGAACTGTTAATCCAAGTGGAGTCCTGCCAGTGAGGAGTTGCAAAATAATAAGCCCAAAGGAGTAGATGTCAGACTTGGACGTTAGTACCCCAGTTCGCTGAAACTCTGGATCCGTGTATGTGAAAGCAACCTTTGGCTCAGTGCTCAAGTGGAAACTAGGACTACAGAAAGACTCCTCTGTTACCAGCCTGCTGAACCTGAACTCACATATCTTGCAACTAAGTGAAGAATCAAGAAGTATAGTCTCAGGCTTCAGATCACCATGGATAATAGCTTCTGGTTTAAAAGAATGTAAGAAGCAGAGTGCACTGGCGATTTCGGCAATCATTCTTGCTCTGATATTCCATGTCAAAGGGATAATGTTACTTTTCCGGAATAGGTAGTTTTGAAGAGTCCCATTTGGGAGGTACTCATATACAATTGACCAGGCTTCAGGGCAAACACCAAGCAAAGTCAATAAATGAGGATGTTGGAGACTACTAAGAATTTGAACCTGGATACATACAAAAGGATAACATCAGCTGAATTAGACAAACATACAAAAAATAAAAGAGAAATTTAACCAATCTTGAGAATAGATCATATTTCAATTTAGAGATTAATTTCTACGCACTTACTATGTAAAACTATTTTACGCATGCATTCAATTAAATCACACTATGACTTTATTACACTACTTCTTAAAATATCTCCACAAATATTTATTTGGTGAGATGTGATTCGATTTATGTCTAAAAAAGTTTTACATTGACAACGTATACAAATTATATCCTTCCATTTATTATTGTGTGGAAAGAAACAACAAGAGATTGAAATTCATAGGCCTCAAAGTAAAATCATTTTTCCAACTCCAATCCTCTCAAGCTATCCAAAACTTATTTGAAGATAAAAATGTTAAAAGCAGGACCATTATGGGAAGACTGACCTCTCGATGAAACTCTGCTGGTCCTTGCACATTATGTTGATGGAACTTCTTAATAGCAACAGTTCTACCCAACATTTCCCCCTTATATATACGACCAAATCCACCTTGCGCAATTTCAAAGCTCTTGGAAAAACTACATGTAGCATTTTGAATATCTGATAATGAAAATTCGGCTAACTCGGGCAGTTCTTCAGCAAACCCAATGACCCCATTGTAATGTGCTGCTCTAACTTGTCCACGAGTTTTCCACCGTTCCAGCCAGCGGAGGGCTTCCATTTTCTGTCTCCTGATCTGATGCCTTTCTTGCCACAAGGTTGAGATAGATGCTTGAATTAATGAGAGTTCGTGTGCAGCTTCATCTCGCATACGGGTTGCTTCCTTAGCACGACTATCTAGTAGGGCCACATTTCTCTTAGTCATTTGCAGCTCCCCGGAAATATCTCCACTCTCTTCTAAGAGCTTTTGTTGTTCTAGTACTGTAACTCTAAGCACATCCTCTGCCTTTTTTCTTAGCTCCGCCTCATGTGCATGGGCAGATTCAAACAATTTGACCTGAAGATAAAATAAATAATTAGGTTAGGAGAGATGTCATGAAATTCAGAAATCAATCATGATACAGGCTCGATATCATCATTTGGTACTAATTTGGCGATATACTACTAAACCATATAACATTATGTCCAAGAAATTTCCAAACACCACATTTAAACAAACCAGATCATGCTTAGGAAAACCAGTTCATAGTGTTGCTTCTTCTGCAATTCTGCTCCGACAATGTGAAGCTTCAGAAACTTGAGTATTAAATCCTAGTAATTTACAGATGGATTTACTCTTGTTGTAATGCTTTGTCAATTAAATCCCTATGAAAGCATACTTGATGTCTCATGCCTAACTACGAAAATAAATGCTAAGACCAGAAGCTTATTTGCTGACAAAAGTCCTTAATGATATAGAATCACTAGATTATGTTTACCTTCCGTATGGCCTCCATGGCTTCGACTTCCAACCTCCTGCACTTTAATAGCTCTGCAAAGGACTCATCTGTCGCTGCCTCGGCTTCTCTTTTGGTTTCAATAAGTTGACTGTTAATTCTTTCTTCCATGACCTCTGAATATGTATCTAGATAAACCCCAGCAAAATTTTCAGGGGAACAATGACTGCTACAACTGGATGATTTGGATGAATTAGTGGCTTCAGTTTCTATAATTTCCCCTAGATCCAAGCTTCTAATTCCAGAAAATACTGTAGTTCTAGCAGAATCTCGTTGAAGATATTCTGAATGGGGTAATTCATTCTTATCATATTGAAAAGATCTGCATCTCAAGCTTTCTGTGGCTGCAATCTCAGGTTGAGAACGTGAGGACAATGAACATGGTGTTTCAGATGCCTCTCTTGTCCAAACGTGTCTGCCTTTATAGATAAACCATATTTCACAGAAAGGCGGGGCATGTTTCGAAGTGTAATTTGCTTTCCCGGAATTCCTTTTCACTTTCATGCAACTGCAAATTTTCATTATGATTTGGTAAGTAGACAGATTTATCAGTCCCTTCTGTGAAAGAAAAGGGACAAAGAATGTAATTACTGAAGCAGATTGTATGCTTCATGTTATCACAGGGAAGACACAACCAGTTAGTTATTTCAACCTCTATTCTCTACAGAAAATATAGATATAGGGACAAAGAAAAATCTAAGAAAGTTCCAAAAAAGACACCGGTTAAGTATGCAATCAATGCAGTACTTACTTTTCCAGTACCGTTCCAATCACAAGCTTCCTAATATTATGTCTAACAACCAAATCAACAATTCCTTTTTGGCCTTGGTCGGCTTCTGTTACAATAACGCTTGCCTTGACCTGACAAGAAATTTATATCAACACAAACAATCAATAATGAGTTTCATACTTTCATACATAACAAGCTTTCCCAAAACTAAATTCAGTAAAAAAAACAACTCACATAAGCTTGTGAGGCAGAAAACACAATGATAATTAACAGGACTTAAAAGGTCAGGCCACATGCATCTAATATTTCATCATTACCAAAATTGGTGTTGAAATTATAGGACACTATCAATCTAGTCCTTCAAATTATCGATATTACAAAATGGTCCCTGAAATTACAAAATTTAAATCAAATTCTCCCACGGTCGGTATTTGACAGGACTAGAATGACATTAAGTTGGCAATATTAGAAACGAATATGAAACTAAGTAAATAATGTCAGTGATGCATTTGATAACAAATCTAGACACAGAGTGACGAACTTGATTAACATTTTGAAGTTACAAGAACCATTTAGGAATATCAATAATACAAGGACTAAGGACTAGGTTGATACACCCCTACAATTTCAAGTACCAACTTGACTATTTACTCTCTTATTGTAACACAAAAGAAGCACATACCTTAGCAGCAGTGCAAATCCTCAAATACTTATCAGTGAACTTCCTGTTCTGTTCTCTTTCTTCTCTTCTAAAAGCAGATACCACCTCAGGATTAGCCTGAGATGCTGGCATTTTCCCCACTGTTCCATATATCAAAACAAATTAGCAACAGAATCAAACAAATAAAGCTAATTTAGCAGAACAAAAAAAAAACCTAATAAGCACAAAAAGGGTAAAGTAGAGTACAACATCATAAATCATTGAAATTGAACATTGAAAAGTGAAACAATTGAGCTTACATAAAGTAGGGATAACAGGAGAAGGTTGATAAACATGAATTATGACAATTTCCGCGTTTTGAAAGTGATTAAAGGTCCATTGAAGCAAGGTGGTGGTTTTGTGAAGCGAATTTCCAACTGCTACATGAACCTTAGTGTTAGTAGCGGAAAATTGTTCCATGGGTTGGGGTGTTGTATGAAGCATGTGAGATTGAAGAGAAAAGGAAAGTGGGTGGGATGGGTTCAAAAGCTTCATGGTTGTTGAATTGAATTGTTGTTATTGGAGGAGGAAGATGAAGTGGGGTAGGAGGAGAAAAAGGGGGTGTGGATAGGAATGGAAATGGAAACATTTATTGAGTTGAGATTGCAAATTGCATTTTGTTTTTTGTTTTTCTGTTACAAAGAGGAAAGACACATAAAAGTAGTTACTATAGGATTGACTTTGAGGGTCATCATGGCGTGCGGATCAAATGTGGAAATTGGAGTTAAGGATTTATTTTCATTTCCACTGCTGTCAAACCATAAGCAAAACAGAACCACATATCAGTACTTTTTCTTATTTTATTGATTTATGGAAAATGCTCATGTTTAAATAGATTTTATATGTACAAATCAATTATTTAATAATTTTTATTGTTTTCTTTTGAGAAAAATCCAATCTAGTTTATGTCATTTATCAGCTCAATCAGTACATGAGGTTGATACCAAAATTTAGGGCTAGCATAAGAAATAGTAGCTCATGTTAAGTGATAATCAACCGTGTTCGTTTGCCTTTTAACAAAGAGCATTTTAAAATATTGATGGTTTGATAGAATAGGATTAAAATAGGAAATGATAACACCAAATTAAAGAAACATCTACTTTATTGCTGTTAATAGCATCCATTACTAATTTGCAGTCAAACTCAAAAATAATATGGTCAGCTTCTTGCATTCATTCAAGTAATTAGAGAAGTCCTAATAATCATTAATTCTTTCAACCCAGCACCACCAAAAACAACTAAATAAGTCCCATTAATTAATAACTTTATGTCATTCTATTTTAACAAACATTCATTTACAATTTATTTGTAGTTTATTTGTGTGGGTCATGCAAAATGTAAAGAGAGATAACATACTTATATAGTTACTTTTCTTATAAACACTATGAAATTTTTCTCAACAATGAGATGTCTATCTTGGTGCTAAATAGGTGAAATATTCACTGTTGCGAATGCCCTAAAGACATTGTAGAGACTAAATAGTAAATTTTTATTGCAAGTTGTCTATTTAATGTATTGAAAATTGAAATACATGACTTTTTCAACAAATAATAGCTTTATTAGTAATCCTTAAACAATACTCTTAATACACTCTTAACAACTTAATTTAATATAGTATAACACTATCATTGATCATTATGATCAAATTATTAAAAACGTTTAATTTTAACTATTTTATTTCTAAAGTCATATATATAAGTTGTTATACTTTGTGGATGATGTAAATTATTTTACACGGATAGATATGATGGAAATGAACTAGATTTGATTAGGCTTTGCAAAATCTGGGTCTAACTTATTTTAAAGATATTAGGTACGAGTCTGACCTATAATTGTCATATACTCATTTTTAAAGTTTAGTATGACCTTTTTTTCAAAATCCGACAAGACCTAGAAGTATGTTTAAAAGCCTATTTTACTATTATTTTTTTACAAAAATCTACACAACTCACCTTGTAGGTTTTTATAAATAGACGAACAAGTTAATATGTTAATAAATTTAAGTTCTATTTTGATATCTAACATTATCTATAAAAAAAAATATAACATTATAAGACATCATATTTCAATTCTATTTTGTAATAATAGCTTTAAATGTATCATAAATTGATGTAAGTCAACATGTTTAAATTACATAAAATGTCAGCAAATTTATGATGTAACATAAATTACAAATTTAATAAAAATAATATGAATGGTAATGGATACCGTTTGGGTAGAGTGTTATAGTGTTCGTCTCTATATACACATTTCAAAGAAGAAGAAAAAAAACATGCTCATGCTCGAACCTAGCCTTGTGTGGACAATAACTTTAATGATCATTCTTATACCCTTTGGGCACCGAAGTGCTTGTCCATGCGCCTTTTGGCCACTAATTGACTATGAAAAGACAATAACAAGAAAATATCACACTCAATTAAAATATTATCCAAAAATCTTTCAAATCAACTTATAAAATTTTATAAAGGGTTAGATCAATTTTTACTTTTTTAGTCCCTATAAAATTTTTACATTTTATTTTTAATCCTCAAAAAAATTTCTTAACTCTTTAGTACCATAGAATTTTTATTTTTATTTTTTATCCCAACTTTTAAGTCAAATTTTTTTGAATCCTTTAAATTTTTGAATTATTTTTTAGACATATTTAAGAATATTATAAGAATATCTCTCACAAAAATTTATAATTTTATAACAAAAGATGAATTAAATATAAATTTTTAAGCGCCAAAAGCTTAAAAATTCATATATAATTATTCCTAGTTAAAAAAATCTTAATTTTTGTAAATAATATGTTTATAATGTTATGAACATGAATGCAAAAAAATCATTCATATTGAGTAGTTTAACTTTTTGTTAATCACAAGTAAAATCAACGAGTAAACACTCATTTTGATATATAAAAATGTTATGCACTATCGCAATAGTCCTTCAAAATAACAATTTAAAAAAAAATAAATAAATAAAAAAAAAACTCTCTTAATATATCTTTCGGTAGTCACTTTAGTCTCTACCAAGAGTTTTGTAATGTTTAAAATGTCAACTTGAGAATAAAAGTGGAAATAAACAGGTCAACTAGGTTTTGTAACGTTTAAGTTTGGACTGATTAAAAATTAGTGTTGCTAATATGTGTCGTTAGAGAATTTGTTAACATATTCCAAAATAGAAATTGTGTTAAAAAAATAATTTTTGAACTTGAATGCCCTAGTTCCACAACAAAAAATGCGTTCTTATTTTTCAAAGCCTAATCTAGCCATTTTGAAATTTTAATATGATTTGTTAGTTCTACTTTTTGAAATGATATGTTAGTTCTACTTAAAGTGCTATTTCAAATCATTGTTTTCAAATAAGCAATTCATCATATTTTTAGATAAAATACCAAACTGATATGCCAACGTGATTAAATTAACATGTTATTTGACATCTTGTTTATAGTCTATTTAATCAAAATGCATTTAAATATCTCAAAAATTGATGTAGCTAATATTCTTAAATTATAGAAAAATTTAGAAAACTTACGATATAACACAAAGGTGTTTCTAATATAAATCTCAAAAAAAAGGTTCACAGGTGGATTTTTATTTTTAAAATAAAAAAATATATATATAAAAGATGTAATATTATATTAAAATTTGATCCACCTTTGAATCATATTTAAAAGTCTATATTAGATACATCCTTAACGCAATGTACAAAGTTTAATATAATAATTTATTTAAACTATTTAAAGAGACCTCAATGATAGGTCTAAAAGACATTATAATTGTATGTAGCATTCTATTTAACTAAATAGATTTCTAAAAAGAATTTGGCCTCGTATTATCCAAAAAAATATTCTACTAGGGAACCCAAAAACTAAACATATCTGTGCAACAATTGCAAAATGTACAAATCTCAATTAACCAAGCTGTTTGACAAGAGGCTGGATTTCATATAATCCAATCCATGGACATGGGAAAGGGTAGGACAAAAATTGGAGGGTCTGATTTAACAAACATGGAAAGTATATATGTGCTTATTCTTTTTTTATATAAAATTATAGGATCCTACTGCAATTTTTTTTATAAATAATCCTACTGCAGTTCAATTAGAACAATATGATTATGGAAAAGCAAGTAAAAATAAATTGAAATGTCTTCGATTTATCGTTGAAAGATCAAAATCAACTGTTCAACAATTACCAAATGGTAAAACAAAACAAATGAAAGAATTAACAGTGTCATGAAACTCCACCTTCACTGACTTCCCTCTTCTAACATTACATAGATACTTTTTTTAAGAAAAAATCATCAATCCTTTCAAGGTGCTAATGCATTGCCAAACAAGAACACCGTACCTACACCAAAGCCATATTCTGCAGCATTTTAAAAGCATTTCCTGTGTACAATCGAAGGACCAGACTCGTCGTACTCTGCCTTTGCAATCCACATCTGCATTTCCAAAAATAAGGGTCCCATCATTAATATCGCAAATAAACCAACCATGTCAAAAAAAAAATTCTACAGCTTGCGCGAATACATGAGAATGCCTCAATGCCACAGACAATCTATCATAAGTTACACCAACTCCAAGTGACATTTGAACCTCAAGATCATGCAATTCCATTAAGTGGTTGAGATGTCGACAACATGAATCTAACGGTTTCTCGCTACAAATATATGCAGTAATAAGAATAACCACAGAGCGTTTACCTGTTGGAAAGTGCTGAGAGAAGCTAAGATAGAGCCACCAATCCAGACACTGTATTTTCTCTCGGGTGGAGCAACCACCTTGATCTTCATGCTGCTTGGGGCCAATGCGGTGATTTCCTTGCTCATTCTGTCGGCAATACCAGGGAACATGGTAGAACCACCACTGAGGACTATGTTTCCATACAAGTCCTTTCTGATATCAACATCACACTTCATGATTGAGTTGTATGTGGTCTCGTGAATACCAACAGCTTCCATTCCAATCATGGATGGCTGGAAAAGAACCTCGGGACAACGGAAACGCTCAGCACCAATGGTGATGACCTGTCCATCAGGCAGCTCATAGGTCTTCTCAACAGCAGAGCTTGTTTTTGAAGTTTCAAGCTCTTGCTCATAATCAAGAGCAATGTAAGCTAACTTTTCCTTCACATCTCTTACAATTTCACGCTCAGCTGTGGTAGTGAAGGAATAACCACGCTCGGTAAGGATTTTCATCAACGCATCAGTGAGGTCACGTCCAGCTAAATCTAGACGAAGAATGGCATGTGGGAGGGCATACCCTTCATAAATAGGCACAGTGTGGCTGACACCATCACCAGAGTCCAAAACAATACCTGCACAAATTAAGATAACATACATAACAGAAGCCAGCTGTTAGGAACCAATAAATTGAATCGAAAAAATGATAGAACAAATCAAAATATTATACAAGATGCTTAATTACGTCAGGTATTAGAAATATTATAGAGTTTTCAATCAGAATTTAAGCATAACAAAGCCAGAAATAAAACAAAAATTTTTGAATGTTGAGTCTTGAAATCCATTTCTATCTATTTTCCAATGTTTTCACTCCATGAACTTTGCTAGACTTTACAACTCAAATTCAATATCAACTCCATATATCCTAGCAAACTGAACCTTGCATTGCAAGCTTGTTTTTACTAACCAGCATAAAATAATCATAGAATTACACTAAAAGCAACATGTTAGTTTTCTTAAACCAGAAAATGACTAACCAGTTGTACGGCCACTGGCATATAGCGATAGAACGGCCTGAATGGCAACATACATAGCAGGTGTGTTGAATGTCTCAAACATAATTTGGGTCATTTTCTCACGATTAGCCTTTGGATTAAGAGGTGCTTCAGTGAGCAAAACAGGGTGCTCCTCTGGAGCCACACGGAGTTCATTGTAGAAGGTATGATGCCAGATTTTCTCCATGTCATCCCAGTTACTCACGATACCATGCTCAATGGGATATTTTAGAGTCAATATACCACGCTTGGACTGAGCTTCATCCCCAACATATGCATCTTTTTGTCCCATCCCAACCATCACACCGGTGTGGCGTGGACGACCAACAATGCTAGGAAACACAGCCCTTGGAGCATCATCTCCAGCAAATCCCGCCTAAACGTTGCAGAACACAATAGTTTCACAGCATGTCAACAAATTAGTAGAAAGTGAGAGGTATCATATAAACAGAAAGGAGGAAAGATACTTTGCCAAGGAAAAATTCTGAACATAGAATCAGAATCACCCTTGTATTTTACCTTAACCATTCCTGTCCCATTATCACAGACGAGTGGCTGAATATCCTCAGAGTCTGCCATTGTGTTTCAAAAGCTGCACAGAACATACATTTCCCCTCAGAACATTGGGAGACATGACCAAGTGCAAATAGAAAACAATTTACAGAAAAACTTCTTATTTTTTACACCTATCTCTACACCTCAGTAATTATTTCTTACACTTATCTCTAAAACTCACTTTCCAAGGTTTGGTGAGTTGTCCGTGCTTCATAAATAAAAACTATTGGTTTAAACAAAACATTCATCTTAAAGTGTTGGACATTCTAAGTCAACCATCAAGGCTACAAAACTTACAACATTTTCTGAAATTATCGATAAAAAATTCAAAAAACTTACACACTTTCTT
The DNA here is from genome assembly GCA_037974755.1 of Cicer yamashitae. NCBI lineage: Eukaryota > Viridiplantae > Streptophyta > Magnoliopsida > Fabales > Fabaceae > Cicer > Cicer yamashitae. The sequence goes on from JBBPBQ010000003.1 coordinate 48,798,150, forward strand.
TTACATCAAAATTTTGTTTAGACTCTCATTCCTCTTTCAATTTCTCACATCTTTTCCCGTCACCTCAACCATTAATTACATTTATTATCTATCTCACTCTCTATATATCACCGACACTTCACATTGAAGGTGTGTCTGGTATCCAACACATGCAGTTACATTGAATCATTTCAATTTTCTAAGACAGCTAACTATCATTATTTCTACGATAAAAGCATTATATCTCCGCAAGTCCTTGATAATACGATCCACACATAAAGCCTAGCAATTAAGATTACGATAACATGTTTATTACATAATATAAAAATATTGAAAGCAATGTTTGAAGTTTGAAGAAAACATATCAGTGACATAGATAATAGATAATGAAGAAAGAAAAAAGAGACCTGAAATGGCGCGTCAAAAGAGAAGAATGATTCTCCGATTCAACTGCAAGTTAAAAGAGAATAATGCAGGAGAAGACGCCCAAATGAAACCTGAAATTTGGAAGTGTTTCAGTTTATAAATGAAAGTGATCCACGTTCACGACAATCCTTCAATAACGTCCGATTCTATGCACGATATTCACGTTCTTTCAAACGCGTGTCCTTTTGACACCCTCTCCTTCTTGCTTTTTATAGTTTGGCCCATTTTTAGCACTCACTATTATTTCTTTTGCTTTCTCCATTTTGGGCCCTATATTTTCTTTTTCGGCCCATTTCAAAATTAAATCTATTAAATACCTATCTAGATTTCGATTTTTCGCAATTTGTAATATTCGGAACATGAAATTTTTACATCTAAAAATTATATAAAAAATGTTAGTGTTGTCCTGCAAACTTTTTTTTTGTTATTATAGATGTGAAAATTTATCTATGTTTCAAACATTTTTAATACTCACCTTTTATTCTGAAATTTAACAGTGGTAGAGATAAATGTTCAAAAATTATGAGGAATTATTTATTTTTTGTATAGAGTAAGGGGGAATTGGAATTTATGGAAATTGTGGTGGCATGGAGACTTGGATGTGGGGTGCTTAATAGATTTTTAGTGAAATTATTAAAAAATATACTCTAATATGATTACTATTATAATAAAAAGAATCTCTCAAATCTTGGTGACAATTATAAATAAAAATCAATTATTTTTAAACTGTTCAATACTATTATTTTTAATATATATCGTTTATTTAATTCAAAAACATTTAATGTAGATAGTTTAATATGTTACAGTAAAGTAAAATGGTTAATAATCTGCAAACACTCTAATGTCAAAGTCTATATTTGAGTGAAACAAAATCGAATAAATTTTTAAAATATAAAGTGTGTATCATTCACTCTAGTTCTTTCATTATTTTTCGGCAATACATATTTATTAACTTGTAGTGATTTTATAGAATAAATATATGAGATTAGTATATACTCCATAAGACCAAAAGATATGTGAATGAAACAAAAGATGATATTTTTCATTAAACTATCAAATAGAGAGATTAATTGTGAGGAGAATTTCTAAAATATATTTGTAATTCCTTAATAGTTATATTAATATAGTAAAATTAAATAATTTATTTATTACTTGGTAAGTGGTTGCAATGATTAGGTTTAATGCATTTGTTAGCCATCAAACCAATGCATTTGTTGTTAGTCATCAAATCAATGTATTTGTTAAGTTACCAATGGTTACAATTTTTTTTTAAAGTTGTTTTCTTTCATCAATTGGTATAAGTTTCTCTATAAATACAGACATTTTAGAGGCAAAAATAAGAATACGATTTTCATGTTATTTGAGTCAAATTTATGTCAAAATATTTATTAATTATTTCTTCTTTTCTCTAATGTGCGAGAGTAAATGAAAAAACTTTATTCCGTAAATTATCATTGATTGATAAATCTGATGTGAATGTACAATTTACTTCAAGGATTCCAAAGTATCTTGAAGAGAATTCGTCGACTAACTCATTTGCATGCAATATACATACATTGGTGGGAGCGAATCAAACATAAATCTTAATGTGATACATCATGCTTTAGAATTTATTTGTGCAACTTTCATCATCGTCAATTTTATCTTTTTTTGTTTAAGATTTGCAGCATACTCTCAACAAAAGATTCAACATTAGTTATAGATAATAATTTGTATAGAAATTAAACTTAATACGAGAATATTTTATAGAGATTAAAAATACTTACTATATTATTTCGTGTAGAAAAAACTATATTATTTAACTTAAATTATATAATAGTGAAACTACATGTCATGCATTATATGTAATGTGTACATTAGTTATTAGTTTGATATTAAGTTTAATTAAATTCTTTTAAAATAAAAAGTATATATTTAATACAGTAAAAATTAATGTTAGGATTGATTTAATGGTAGTATGCATGAAATCTTATGTTCAAACTTCATTATCTCTATTATACACAAATATATATATATATTATTAAAAAATGTTCTTTCAATTATTAAAATTGAATAGAGTAGCATGTTAGCAAGAATGATTTAAATTCCTGAAAAAGAAAAAACATAATCTTTTAAATTTAGTATTGCTTACCGTACGTGGCACGTTTTAAAATTCTTATCTGATTCATGTGAATCTGCAACAACTTCGATTGGGTCCAAATATGAAGGTTACAATATTCTTAATTATCGATTTGATGTGTCAACAAAAAAAAAAATTATTTCCAATTTGATGCAGCTACGCTTACTAGGCCCCATCTCACCATCATTTGTCAATTTGAGATATTCATTAAGATATTTTTGCAAAAACATGTCGGCAACAACGACTATACTGTAAATCGTAAATATCAACTCTAATATTTGTATTCTTTGGTTTTTATTTGCTGAAAAGTGAAAACTTGTATTCTTAATTGTATACAACAACTTGTCTTATTTTATACAGTTATTCAAATTTTACAGGCATAAATACATTTTTATTCTTAACTTAGTTTTGAGGTTGAATTTGGTCTTTTAACTCTAAAAAAACATCAATTTAATCCTTTAATATACATCTTTTGATGTAAATTTGTCATTTTCGTCTAAACTATTAGTCAAAGTCATATTTAAATGTGATTTTCTCTGCATCAAAATTTTGATTCTTTTAGCTTTGATACATGTATTAAGAAATAATAAATTTAGATAATTTTAGTCTTTTTTAATCATTTATTCATTAAGTAAAAATAAAATTCATTTAATGTATATTTTTGGGATTTTAAGGGTTCAAAAGGAAAAATATAATTAACTGTATTTTGATTTTCTAAAAGGGCTAAAGTTTTGGAACAAAAATAAAATGTTTAAAGGACCAAAGATCGGAGACAAATGGTGTAAATAAATATGACATGTCACCCTAAATGTATATGTGGAAATATTATTTTATTTAGGTTTAAAAATTAAAATAGTGAAATATAAAAGAAAAGGAAACTTTGGTGAACCAAAGAAAAAAGTGAAGTGGAAACAATAGTCACACGAAATGAGAGTTTGAATTGTGACTCTTTTTTAAAATTTAATTTGCACACAAGATAAATGATTCTCAAGATGAATACTTAGAGTAGATTAAGTTCAGAATGTTTTGAAGTGTTAGTGCAAATAATTAATGCAATATATATGTGATAAATTTAAAGCATATAAGGTAAAAAATAAAGGAAGAAAATCACACTCAAGAAGTATTATGGTTCACCTAACTTGAACTACGTCCAATCCTCACACTTTGTGAGATTTTTCACTAAGAATGCTTGAGAGAATATCTCAACTTTTGCACCTTACACTTCTGTCTCTTGAGACTTTTTACAAGTTGTTCTCTCTTTACCTTAATATGATTTTTCTATGTCTAATTCGCAACTGACTATACAACAATTTCAATCATTCGCACTCTACTTTAACACTTGTAGGTTGAGATGAGAATGTTTATAGGTTTATAAAGGTTTTTGGGATATGGTTTCAAACCTTTGGATGAATAAGATTTGTTGAATAAAAACACACTCGGAAAGATTTATCCTCAAATTTAATAATGAGCTTGAGAGTGTTTGTTGTTTGAAGAGTTCTTAAATTGATGAACACTTGATTAAGTGGAATATGATTCAATGCAAAACTCTTGATCATTTAGGTTTTGATGTCTATTCTATATATAAGAGCAAGAATGCTTTCAGAGTTGCTGATATCAGAGGCAATATGTCTGTTGGGCACCCTATTTTATGTAGGACAATTATTGTTCTTCCTTAACAAAGAGTTTTAGTTAAAACTCACGATCTCAGAACGTTCTGATTGGACTGCTCAAAGTTCAGTACAACTGAGTCAAAGTGTTGTGCACGTTTCTGGAGAAGGATTTGGCAATTAAAAATGTATTTTAACCGTAGTAGTCACTTCACTTGGTACTTTGTCGAAGTGTTTGTCAACTTTGTCCTTTAGCGTGAATATTATAATCTTCTTAGATCCTTCTGAACTTCATGAATGAGATTGTTTGATCTATTAAGATTGAATTCAGCTCTTAACTAGTAACAAATGATTGAGACACATTTTCTTAATAACTTGGTTTGATGCTTTCATAGGACTTTATTGCTTTTGCATTTATACAATTTCTCTTGATCATTAGATTGATAAAAATGTTTGTTGATACTTTAAATGCAAGACATCATTTGTTCTGAATGTATTGAAGATGATTTCGATCTCAGAGAGAGAGAAAGGAATAATGATTTTGCTTCTTGATTAGCACTTGTTTTACTCATTATAATATAGCTTATGAGTCACACAAAAATACAAATTAGATAATAATATGAATCAATTTTATTTTATTTTATTTTATTTTATCATTAATCATAAAAGTTTGTTATCTTTAAAACAATATTAATAGATTTTGTCTCAACAAGAAGGAGGGAGGAAGATGAAGATTCAAGTTGGTTTAATATGTTCTTATCACTACTGTATGATGTTAACTTTCTGTAATTAACCATCAATTTCCTTCTCCATCTCAAAAATCATTTTTATTTCATAAATGAATTAACTACTTTTCCAACATCTATGTGCATTTAGAGTGGTCAAAAACAACATCCATTTCTCTTAGACAATGAATTTAACATTCTGCATGTTTCTTAAATTGCATTTGAATGTGCAAAAAGCAAAACTCATTTTGTTAAAGATGTATTTGACATTTAAGTTTTTTGAGTTTGGGGGTTTTTATATGTTTTTTTGGGTTCAAAAATAGAACTTATTTTGGGTTTGGGGTTTCGAATTTCCTGCAATGGATGATTACATATCCTGAACTATGATTTCCCAATTTTCCTAGATGTGAGGAAGACCGCTGTGTGATTATCCTAACTTTTTTGCAGAAACATGAACAAAATTTGGGGAAGAAGGAGATTGACATAAATCCTACATATACGTCAAATGTCATATCATCAACATTCAACGTCGTTTAGGTCTATTTGACAAAAAGGACGAAATTACATTAACTTAGATAAGTTAATGACCAAAATGACTCATTTGAGTTAAGGGATCAAACTAAGCATAAAAACCAAGTCAAGGGATAAAAAAGTATGTAAGCCAATTTTAAATTAATCACACTTTTTGCAGAAAAGGCATGTGCCAAATCGATGAAGTTTGGTATAATTAATAAATATTTTGTTTATATTACATAATAATGTGTTTGAATTGGGATGGAACCACTCATATCAAGTTTAATTCTACACAATTTATTATCTATAATTAACATTACCGTGACATTGGTTCCTTCCGATTTTAAAAAATAGAACAATGTTAAATAGAACATAAGTGATATTCATGAAATTTCACAATAGTATAAAAAGCTTATCATACATAAACAAATTGGTCAAACAGAAAAAGTGTGAAGGATAACAAGATATTAACAAACTAATAAATATTTGTTCTTCACATTTCGTATATGTCCTTTTTGCATTGTCAAACATTTTCATAGAAAATATTACCCCTTACCAAAATTATTTTCGTACCTATACAATTAATTTGAACTTTCAATTTTGTATTTTCATATAAACAACAAAATTAATTTATTACTAAGTTCGACAAATTTAATGTAAGTTTTATGGATTTTTTTTATTCTTTTTTTGAGTGGGTAAATAGTGTTGAGGACGAGACAAAATTTTTTTACATGTGTTATGCGGAGGTTCTACGTCATCTCCTCTTATAGATTAAACATGATTGAAAATTTTGATTCAGAGGACGGTTGACACTGCTCGACGACAACGGAAAAAATAATGAGGATCCTGAGCAGGCAGATGAACTTGTCAACAAGAGGATGACACTCGTATAAGAGGAGAAAGTTGTACAATAGGCGAAGGAGAATGTACAACAAGAGGTGTTTGTGTAACATTTCACTCGAGAATTATGTGAGACATATTGGCTTAAGTGGTGTGAGCATCATATCACTTGTAGAGTGTGTTATGAAGAAGAAAGCTAATTTTTATAGGATTGAATATCTTTTAGTCTCCAGAATTACGGCCTTTTAAGTTTACTCCCTAAATTTTTATTCACTTATAGTTTTTATTTGGAAAATATTTTTTGCAAAAAAATATACTTTTATTAATCCCTCAAAACAATCATATAAAACCAAAATATAGACTAAAAATAAATAAAAAAATTTGGAGACAAAATTTAAAAGATTGCAATTTTGTACTGACTAAAAATATATTTAACTATTATTTATATATTTAATTATTTATTTATTGAATATATAGTATTGCCTTGGCTAAAGTTGGTTGCCTATGGAAAAAAGTTGCGAAATTTTAAACTTTATCTCTCAAGCACCACTTCGAGTAATAGAGGCTTGAGTGTAGTCGTCTGATTTAGACTCACTACAATGGGATTGTCTTAAATTAATTGACCACAACCTCATATGTGCATTTATAGAAAAGTGCCAACTATATCTCTTTCACATAGTCAATAAATATTTGCTCAAATGCTTGCAAGTGTTTCTAATACTCCACCTCGCCATTAGAATAAATAAGATATTTTCACAATTTAATTAATTAGTCTTGTTTATCTTTTAAGATATATTATTTGTATTTTACTTCAATGTATTTATTGATGTTAAACATATAAAACAAATTATCGACTTCTTGTAATATAACTTCAGCTCTTTTCATCAAAATATTTATCAAAAATAAAATCAAAGTAATGTCTCAATTAATCACGATCACTTGACAAAATAAAGTCTCTGTAATAAACAATTTTTTTAACTTGCTTAATAACCAACAAAAATTATCGTGTTGGCCAGATTTCAAATAAGCAAACGTCACAATATATGTCAATTTTATTGAGGTCACACTAACAATTTCAAAAAATGACATTATGGATTTATTAGTTTTGCACATATTTTCTATAATCAATACAATAAAAAATAAATTTAACAACTTGATGGAATCTAAATACGTCTAAAATATATCACTCATAATAATTAATTTAAATATTTTTTTCTCATTTTCTATTGTAACACATATTTTTTTCTTTTATTTTTTATTAACTTGGATACATGTTATCTCTATTCTAAAACTTGGTACTCATTTCCTTCTAAATTTAGGTGATATGTGTTACGTATGGTTGATTAGGAGTACTCAATGGTTCACCATCATACTAGAGAGATGGAAGAAAGCCATCAAAGAAAAGGTCAAACACGTTTACATCTTAACCATAGCTTATGGAGAAATGACACCTATACTGTTGAGGGCCATCTATGACAATGACATTACTTTCTTTCCTTGTTTTTTGCTATGTGTTTTTTTTTCCTGTTTCCAGATTTTGATGCAAAAGAGCTTTTCAACAAAATCTCATCCCGATTCATTTATTTATTTTATACAAATAATTATTTTTTTATCAGCAACTTTTGAATAGAATTTTCAAATTCAAAAATAAAAATAAAAATAAAAATATCTCCCTCAAACTACAACTTTACACGGTAAGTAGTGGCCATCAGAATATCATTAGACCTAACAAGTGGATCAATAATGTTAATTAAGATGCCAATTTTACATGTCGACATTACGTAATTATTCCCTAGGGAGAGCCCCCCAGCCACAAATCACTTGAACTAGCCCATAGAGAAATTCTAATATACATCATAGTTTATTATGTAAAAAATGTTTAAAATTTCTAAATAGATGTTAATAAATAATTTTTTTTTTCATAATCGAGATAATCACTTAAATGGTATCGATTTGATAAAAGAAAGTGATATTTAATCAAAATTAACTATATTAAACATAAAGATAAAAAAATCATAAAATATTACTTCTAAAAAGTATTATCAATTGTCGATAGAATTCCTGTCTGGTTCATGGAACTGATCACCTTATAGTTATGCTTCATTCGTCTCATAATAAATATCATTTTAAAACACAATAAATTGTCTCAAAAATGAATGTTATTACCAAGTTTCAATACAATTTTAATTATTATTTTTATATTATCTTCCGATAATCATTATGTACATAACTCACAAAACATTATTGTATTTTATATTAATAATAATGAAAAACTCATCAATAATTAAAATTAATAGTTTGATAAAATAAATTTTCTCTTTCTTTTAATTATTACATTTTATAATATGTATGCAAACACTTTATCCAAGAGTAAGATCGAGGGAGTAATAATTATAAGTTATTTTTTAAGGATATAATAATTCTAAGTTAGATTCCTTCAAAAAGAAATAATTATAAGTTAGAAAGAAAATATAAATATCAATGATTCACGCAAGTGTATAAATTATTCAACTCACAACCAACGGAGACATGATCACATGACAACCAACAGCATACCTTGTTTTTTTCCTTGTGTTTTATTGCTCAAATATAGTATCAATACAAAGCAAATACTTTTTCACATAGTATTATATACATGCACTTTTCGAGAGAAAAAATCATACTCACTTTACTGGTTCCCGTATAATAATATTATTATTATCAACAACAACAACGCCCAAAACCGTCGACATAGGTGATGCTTCTTCATATGCTCAACCAAATATTAAAATTAATAATAATACTTACTACTACAACATTTGGTACTTACCTTGAACTTCTTCACCTTAACTCACTTTGCTTATTACCCAAAATTACATATTATTCCATCACTTTTTTCGCTTTCAATTTACTTGCAAGTTAAGCACACACACAATTAGTTACCGTGCCTAACCATTATGGAATCATTTCAATTTTTAATATTTTGATTATACTACAAGCAGCAGCACTACTAAAAAAAATTAAATTAGCGACGAAAATTTAATGTCGAAAAATGTTAAATCTATCTCTAAATCTGTCACTAAATTTAGTGACAAGGAACTAGAGATATTTCATCTTCTCATTCGATAATTTTCATCGCTAATTTTTTTTTTTAAGTACTAGCAAGTATCCATCATTGTTTATCAATCCACTCATCAGCAACCCTTCCGGAGCTTCGGCCACCCAACTTTCCGAACGAGCTCACACCCGATAAACCCTTGAAGCTACTACTACCGATTTCGTTCAAGTTTCTTAGTTTCTTTGTCTTGTTTATCTTAGAACAATTGATATCAACACTATCTTGATCGGTTTCGTCGTGATTTTCTAATTTTATGACGACCACAAGTCTAGCTATGTTGCTTCGACAAAATGGACAAACTGGTGGAGTAATACAAGCCGTTGTCGGGTTCGGTTTTTTGTGGCAACAAAGGGATAATGTGCATTGTGCACACATTTGGTGACCACAGTTTTGAACTTCAATTGTGCATACTTGCTCAAAGCATATGCAGCATAATTCTGATTCACTAACCTGCATAATATCAAATTCCACAATAAGTATGCTATTATTTTTTTCTTTTTGCCTCACAATTAGAATGTAAATTTAATGGTGCAAAGATAAAAGTGAAAATCTTAAACTTGAGCAAATAATTAATTTTTCAGTATTGATTGAAACAAACAAGAAATTCAGATAAAATCTAAAAAATTCAGTTCAATTTCATTTTTACTATTTGGTAATCAACAAGTTAATATTTCATAGTAAAACTACTTCATCCATCAATTCAATTGAAAAACACAAGAATTTGGTGAGTGTGTACGCGGCTGAGCCGAGGGTGTGAAATTACCTCGGAGATATTGTCATCTACACAATCAGAATGTGATTGAGGTGGAAGAGAGTAAGCACCCCCTTTCAACCCTTTCAATATGTTTTTCTCTCTTTCTTTGTTTGCGTCCATCAAGGCTTGTTCTAACAAGGCTTTCGCTTCCGGATTAAGTTCACTTATGAACTTTAGTGGAGAAGGCCAGACAAGAGGCTCAGAAGATGTAGGATTTAGCAACGATGCGCATGATCCGTGTCTGTGTTTCAAAGCAACCATATACGGTATCCGTCTGCATAAACACACAAAACATCATGAAGAAAAATCCAAGGATAATGAAAACCAATTAATGATGAGGTAAGTTTCTACCTAAAGTTGAAAAATTACAATAGGAAAATGCAAGATATGATTACAATAGAATGAGCCATTAAAACAAATAATGAAATTATCATATCAAAGATTTTCCTAAAAGACTTATAAGTTTGATATTACAATAACTCCAACATAGTAACATAACTAATCCATGTACAACATAATAAGCCACATAAATGAAGTTATACCCAGATGAATCACGCTGAAGACGATCTGCACCCCACGCCAACAATCCACGAATGCAATCAAGAGATCCCCCTCTAGCAGCTAGATGAAGAGGAGTGCTTCCAGGATAGCTGCATATAGCAATTGATTAGTCCACAAAACAAAACAAAACAAAAAGAATGATTACATAAGATTCAAGCCAATAACCATAGAACTTTGCAGATTGAGATTCAATACCCATATCTACCAGTTGAAGCACAAACAAGAGCGCCATTGTCTAATAGAATATGTACACATTCTGACCGTCTTTGACGAGCTGCCAAGTGCAATGGCGTTGCACCTTTTCCATCTCTAATATTCACAAACCGAACAAATCCCCTGCAACCAATTCAAAACAATGATTTATTTCATATACACCCATTGTCCATGTAAAGATTTTTTAGACGGTCAATCAATCATAACCGTCAGATCATTAACGACACTTGACCGAATTATAACCGCTTCTAAAGTCACACATAAGATTGGTTATGACTTTTTGACACTGAAAAACTCTTTACACGAAAATCGAAACACTAAAAACAATCAACAAAGACAAAATCACAGCATCATCATAGTCAATCCGAGGATAATAAATGATGCTACAACAGAAAAAGGGACAAACCAGGAAGCAGCCACAGGACTATATTGAGCAGAAGAAAGAATAGCCTTAAGGCAAGAAAAATGGCCATAATAAGCTGCATAGTGTAAGCAGGTTCTTCCATTAACTGTATCAAACATCAAAACCTGAGAAAAAAAAAATTCACACATAAATTTTCCAAATTCATTAATTGTTTTTAGAAACAAAACTAAGAATGAAACATTACATTAGCACCAGCATCAAGAAGCTTCTCCACACATTCAATCTTTCCATGCATGGCAGCCAACATAAGAGGAGTCTGAAGCATTTTCACAACAAATCAAAAAAAGGGTAAGTAAAAACTAAGCAAAGGTAGCACTTTTAGCAATGGAAATAAAAACCCACATGAGAAAAAACACAATGCAAAATGAGGAACATAACAAGTTACCTGCTTTTGACGATTTAATATATCTGGGTTAACAGATCCATGTAAAAGGCTTGACAGAATCTGCAAGAAATGTGAAGAAAAATAAATAAAAAAAACTTAGAAAAACCCAACAATGAACGTGTCGGTTGTTTGTGTCAGTATGAATGGTTGATTGACAAAAAGTGAAAAAGGAAAAAGAAAGAACCTCGATCTGGCCATTAGCAGCAGCAATATGAAGAGGTGAATAACGATCATAGAGAGTGGTTTGGTGAAAAAGTGTTGGGTCTTGTTGTAAAAGTGCAGTGACAATTTGGAGGTTACCTTGTTGAAGAGCAGTGAAGAGGCCATGATCAAGGCTTCCTCTGCAACTCAGACCTTGACCCATGACGCACTTCTCTATCTCGGGAGAGGTGAAGTGGTTGAACTTCACCTCTGTGCCACCTGGTATGGTGGTTTTGATTGGTGAGCTGAGAGATATAACTTTATGAATGAATGAATTGAATGATATATAAATAAATGAAATTTTACAATAAAGTTGTGTTGTACTAATAACTTGTAAGTGTGTGTTGTGTGATTGAGACGAATTAAATGTTAGTTATTAGTGGCAATAAAATGTGAAATGTTAGAAAGGGAGAGAGAGAGAATGGAAAAAGGGGTGTGTCAGTGAATAGCTGAGAAGAATGACTTGGGGGCACCTTACTTAGATTCCGCGTTAAGACTTTAGCCCCTCAAATTTTATTCCAACTCAAATTTTGTTTTTTCAACTGCTATTTGGTACAAATTGAAGTTGCAACTTCTTCATCACTCAGTTTTTTTTTTAACCTTTTCACTTCAAATAAGTGTATATGAGTTAATAAGTTTATGAAAGTTAATATCATAAATTATTATTTCATAAATTTTGATGAATCAAATTATTTATTGGTTACAATAATTTTAATGATCAAAATAATATTTACTTGTTGCTGTTAAGATTTAGACTCGAGCATTGAAAATTTTCATTGGTGGAATCAATATATAGAATAAAATTGTTCTGGTGAATATCTCTCTTTTGTGAAGGTTATTACAAATTAGATTTCTTACAAAAAATGATATTGTACGTTGTAGAACAATTTCTATGAATTTACTTTAAACTAATTAGTGTGGATTATTTGAAACTTCTCAACACTTATTAAGTGTGCAGTTTTTTATAAAATTTAGATATTAGTCTTAACTTGGATGAGTATTAATACTGTTCTGCCAAATAATGTATTAGACAATGTTTAGTCTTTTGGTGTTTTATATTTGATTTGTAAAATGCATAGTATAATTTTGTGTAATGTTTTAATGACTATAAATGATATTATCTTTTAAAGAGAGGTAAACTTTGGATATATTAGAAATCTATCAAATTATTGTCTTAGTGATGACTCAAAACAAATGTCAAAAGATTTTAATTTGAGTTTCATCAAAGATGAACACATTCTATTTTATACTTAAGATCCTTCATTTGAGTGTTGGTTTTTTTTCTTCTTGAGTGCTTGTTTTGTATTGGTGTGGTGTTAGATCTCGAGTTTAGTCTTGAGTATCCATTTCATTAATCGTAATTATATCTCTTATTTATAACATTCATTATGTCTTAAATAATTTTCATTAATATAGATCATTGGTTTATTAAAAACAAAAACTGAAAAAACTAATTCAATTACAACCTTGTCTCACGTGAATCTAGCTAGGACCAGTTTGACTAGACTAAAGGTGAAGACTAAGCCAATACTTTGTAAAATCATTTTATAGAAAAAGTATAAGATATTTATTTGGTAGAAATGTGGACTTTGTCAAATCGTACAGAGTATGCTTTAGAATACATGACATAATAGAAATATAGGTCAATCCAAACCAAACCTGGATTGGGTGCTCTATTTGACACCTACAATATTTATGGCCTCTATGGTGCCATGCCAATAGTTTTTTAGGAGTTCTTATTTCAAATTTTAAAACATATTTAAATAAAAATATTCAATATATATGTATTATTCATGAAACATATTACAGAGTATATTGTTAAAAATATCACAATAATTTTTTTAATCAAAATCGACCAATATTGTGTATTTCTATAGAAAATTGTTTATTAATATTAAGAATGTTATATATAATGAATCATATTAATAAATGTATTAAGAGTACTTATTAAAGATATAAAAGTAGAATTTTTGTATTGAAAAGAATAAATTTTGAATTTTCAAATGTTGAACACATATTTTTAAAGTTTAAATATGTTTTAATTCTTTCAATTATAACTTTTTTTGGTTTTGTAAGTTTTTTTTTTTGTTATTACATTCCGGTGCAAATATAATTTCACTTTAAAATAGTTATTTCATTAAACTCCCGTTACAAAAACTCTAAGAACTTTAAACCAATTTCATCACTCCCTCTCTCCAAACTCCTTAATTCTAACCAAAACTTCACTCATCACCATAACCCCACCATTTTCCACCAAATCGACTATCTCAACAACAAACTTGTTCTTTTGTTCTCTCGTAGAAGGACTATTGGGTCTTTTTCCAATCAAATCCAAAAAAAATTCGGTTTCATTCAATAGATCACTGTTAGTAACACCAAAAACTCTTTTCTCTTGCGGCTAGTAAAACGACGTCGTTTCACATAGAAAAAATGAGTGTTCTAAAAACGCTTAGAAGGTGTTTGATATATTGCGTAAATCACTCAATTCCAAAAGAGAGTTCCCAAGAAACGGGACTTATTTTGTCGAGGAAGTTTGAGAAGTTAAGGTAGTTTATGCCGCCTGTGTAAGGTAGTTTTTGTAACAGATGTTGGATGAATGAAATGACTAATTTAAAATAAAACTATATTTATAGGATGTAAACAAAACAAAAAAAACTTACGAGGGACAAAATAAAAGAATATTATAATTACAAGGACCAATATTGTGTATTTCTATAGAGAATTGTTTATTAATATTAAAAATGTTTATATAATGAATCATACTAACAAATATATATCTTAAGAGTACTTATTAAATATATAAAAGTATAAATTTTGTATTGATAAAAATCAATTTTGAATTTTCAAATATTATACACATATTTTTAATGTATTTTTCAATATAATATTTCTATTTTTAGTTTGATTCCTGATTAAGTTAATTTCACTTGATTTTCCAAAGGTGAAATCCATCGGAGTTGGGATTTGTTGCTGGAGCAGTGGCTGAAAAGTCCAACATCACATTCTTGCATCCAAAAACATTTGCTATCCTTCGAAGTTATCTTTGATAATTTAATTATCGAGGAAATAGAAACCAAAATTATGTAGAAATGTTAGAAGAAATTTTATTAGTTAACGCCGTTCGAAAAATAAATAAATAGAAAATTTAAATAATAATGAAAATACAGAAATATAATGTAAAAATTTTAAATCGAAGAAAAACTATAATTAAAGAATAATATTATGTGATGATTGTTACAATACATAGACTTTTTAAAAATAACTCACACTCTCAATACAATCATATTTTTCAAAAAAAATATCCAACTACCCTTACAAAACTCTAAAACAAGAGAGGAAAAAAAAGTCACATATAACTTAAAGTGTTTTTTCCGGTGCAAATTGTAATAAAAAACTAAAACCATATGTATAGTTTCGAGATCTATTTTCCTTTATAATTCCAAGCAATGGATGACTGCTTCAATATTCTCCAATTCTAACCAAACCCATCAATCTCCACCTTGATTGAAATTGGCGCATATTTGGTTTCTATTGTCTACACCGACAACCATAGTTCAAAAGAACTATCATACTCCACTTGAAGTTAAACCACTTCAAGGATTTCTTCTCCATGTTGAAAAATATGGTGCAATCTCCATGTTGACTTTCTAAAGAAGTTCTTCAACAATCGACATAATTTCACAACACACCTTGCATCACTGTCAACCAATTCCCATGTGTTACTCAACACTTTGTGTAATCATGATTGTATCAACACATCTTTGACTTGAATTTTATTCAAGCTAGAAGTGTTTCTTCCATCAAATTTCTTTAAGTCAAACTTCAAAGTGGAATTTGACATACTATAATTGTGTACGAGGTAGTTCCAAGAAAGAGATGTGAGTCACAAATGACCACTTAATAACCAAGTACTTCCTTAACCAGAACTTTGCCTAAACAACACTTCTACAATATCATTTTTTTTTTCTGATATGGAAGATCAGACAATGTTGCAACCATAGATCATACGAAGAACTTAATACCCCACAAAACCTGATAAGAACCTTAAGAGCATGAAGATGAGCCATATTTTAATAAATTAGGATGAACTTTATTTATTTTAATTTGATTTGTAATAATTCTTAGTTTGCTTTGATTTGGAATTGTAATAGTTTTGTTATAGATTTAGTTTATGTTATGTGTAAGTGAAGATACTTTACTTCCTTACATTAAGTTTATTTTAGAAAAAATAAGATGTAATCCCAGTATAGGCCTAGAGAATGGTGTCACTTATGACCCATTTAGGTTTAGAGATAGACTTACTATAAATATGAATTTGTAACCTCATTGAAGAGGGATATTTTTAAACATTATTTTTGTGAGACTTTGCTCTCTAGAGTTTTTGAAAGAATTCACTTTGAACTTATCGAGATTGTTAATCTTTGTGACGTTCTTTTTGGCTTATCAATCCCTAGATTGTGGCACCATTTTGTTCTTGGTTCGTTTATTGAATAATAATTTTGAGTTTCCTTTACATCAAACTCTAATACATAAATTCTAGCAATTAACTTGCGTTTCAGAACGTCATCTTTCACCTCGTTTTGGAATCACCCGACTCAGAGTTTCCTAGCTTCGGTTATCGTGTTCTCCAGCAAAACGTGATTTTAACTGCAATTTGTAAGTTTTCAACTTAAAATGATCCTTAAAGTCGTTCATGAGAAATAGGATCATATCAAAACCAAAATTATTTTCTGGTGTGGAAGATCAGACAAAACTGCAACCATATAACATACTAAGAATTCTATTTCCCCGGATCGAACCAAAAGGCCTAATACTAGATGGAAAAAATAAAGAAAATGATAAATTTAAAGAACAATCAAAACACAAGAAAATAACATGGAAACTCTAAATTAGATAAAAAAAAACTACGACCAAAGAAAAACACTATGTAAAAATTGTTACAACACATATACTTCTCTCAATAACCCATACCCCCAATACAACCACACTCTCCAAAGAAAATATCTAACTACCCTCACAAAACTCTAAAATAAGAGGGAAAGAAAAGAGTCAGATGCAATTTAAAGTACTTCTGGCTAGTGCGAATTGTAATAAAAAACTAGAGCCATATATATAGCATTGAACTCCTTCTTCGTTCACAATTTCAAACAATATGACTTCTTCAATATTTTCCAATTTCAGTCAAACATATCAAATACTTCATGTATCCGAAACACTGCTCATTTTTTTTGTTAGATTGAAGTGGATGCGCAATATGGCTTTCACAAGTCTGATTCTCATTCAATGAATACTAGTTATTTATAGCCTTACACAATTATTACATTGTTGGTCTATACAGTTAGTTATAACTGTCAAGCTGACTAGTTCAAACTTGCACTAACTAACCAATTAGCTCATGAGCTCATAACAACAAGCTGACTAGCTCAAGCTCACAGACACATCAATAAACTCATTAACTAGGGGAGTTGACTAACTCATGCTTATATACTTCACGATGAGTTAAATTAACAATACTACTCTAGCATAGATTCTCTTAATTGAATTGTATCACACACAAGTTCAACTTACACCTAAATGAGCACACATTCCCATTATGTCCTTGAGCTTCAGAAATATTTTCAACTTCGGTGATTTAGTTATTATATCAGTCAATTGTTCTTACAAGTGTTTATTGTTTACAAATGTATATCTTATAATACTACATAAATCTTATAACTATTTTTTTTTTACTATATTAATCTTGTAATTTATAAGTATATTAATGATCATCTTAACATTAGAGAAATCACTAACAATTAGTGAACTACTAACAATAAATAAAAAGTCCCCCGCTAATAAAGGTTCTAAAGTCACCCTATTTTATTTCACGGGTAGCCAATTAACCAAAACATACGTAAAATATCAAAATGATTTTAGATTTCAAACCCTTCACTTCACGAGTTCCAAATTGGACACCACTAACTAACTAACCAGTTGTGTTATTGAGTCAAACAAATTCAGTATTTTTTTTACTTTGTAGTCATAGAACAAAATATATTAAAAGGAGCTTCTAGTCAACAACGATAACCTTTCTACCGATAGATCTCTGGAAACCAAAATATGGATGAGTCATGACTCATGAGTTGCGTGCTATATAATAATCCACCAAGTTTATTTCCCTTACGTTTTGCCATTCAATTAAACAAAAATATAAAAAAAATAATTGTTAAAATGCATGGTTGAGTCATGCTACACACGCATCACCTTTTTTTTTTTTTTTTTTTACCATTCAAAAGGTTAAAATTAACGTGATATTATTCGTCGGGATATTTGGTCACTTTCAATCGACTATTTAATATTTCAACTTTATTCTTTTAATCCTTTCTTCTACAACGGGAAAGTAAATGCTTGGATAAACAACCCAATGGAAACAAAATATCCTCAAGAAGGAAACTCTAACAAGTTATTTGCCCTCCACCCTAGTTTGTGGCCTCATCACACACTACGCAAAGAACATATTAAAATTGTTAGTTTTTCTTGTGAAGAAATTTTTGTAAGTTTATCAAATGACAAGTGGAAAGTGGAAATAACAAATATTTTGATAGCTATTTATATACTCGTATATTTTTTTTTTAAAAAAAAAAAGAAACACAGTTTCGTTTGAAAGTAAACATTAAAAGGCAAAAGATTTATGTCCGAAAGTGCATCTCTGGAGAGCAAAAAAACTATGTTTTTTATGTGTACGTGTTTGTTGAAAAAAGAAGCTCCCAAATTATTTTAAATGTCCAATAAAAAATTGTGAGCCCAAGAATACCCAGGCCACAGGGCAGTAAACCTAGCGACCCTTTTTTTGGGTCAAATACATTCCAGAAAGTTATACACTATACTACCTAATTTTACCTATACCTCCGCAATATTTTAAAAATATCAATTTTATCTTTAATTTCTTTTTGAATATATTACCAATTACTAAATAATTCAAGTTTTTCAGTACGTAAAATTATTGGAAAACTTTTTATAAAATTTCCGGTACATAAGGTTAATTGAAAAATTTTAAAAAAGTTTTCTAGTATATAAGACTAAAAAGGTGTCTACCGATAAATTTTTTAAAAGTTTTTCGATTTAAAAAAATTGTGTATCAGTAAACTAGTGAAAAAGTTTTCTGGTATACATCTTTTAAAAGAAATGAGTTAAAAAAACTTAAATAAATAACAAAGCAATAAAAAATTAAAAAATTGAAATAAAAAAAGCTTCCGAAAAACTTATGGGTTGAAGTTTTCCAGTAACTTTCGAAAATCTTAAAAAATGTTTTTCGGTAGTTCCGAAAAACTTCAAATAAGATTTCCGGAAATTGTCTTCTGTACCGGAAACTTTTTTTCAAGTTTTCTAGAGTGTAACTTGTGTATTGGAAAACTTGAAAAAAAAATTCCAGAATAAACAAAAATTTGGTACTCACTTCTGGACAGGTAAACTCAAATGATGGAATAGTGAAAAATAATAAATTTTAATATTTATATAAAGGCATTTATATCTTTTCCTTTAGTTTGTGGGGTACAGGGATAATTTGAGGTACAGGATATCACAATCTACATTCCATTAGAAAACGGGCCAGGAGAGAAATTAAAAATCACAGCCCAAATGCCTAATACACTACACAAAAGTCCAACAGGTTAGGAGTGTGATCTCGGCCCCAGAGTCCAAGATTGAATTCCTACCAATTAATATTATGGAAATTACTTTTCAATTTTCATACCTACATTTTTACCAAAATACCAGTTTTTTATTTTATTTTATCCAAAATTTCCCCCCTTTCATAATAATACCCTTTGCATATTTTTTACGTAATTGAAATTTTAATTTTAAAAGTGCAAAAATTAAATTTATAAAATTAAAGAACTCAAATATAATATAATTTTCACATTTGTAACAATAGAGGTGCTTTCGAAACAAAAAAAAAAGATGGATGTCTTAAAAAGTAATATAATACCATGATATTTCCAGCATCAACTAGCTCAATTTGAGAATTATTTGGTCAGTCTGATCCTACAAAGTTTAAACTAAAGGTGTTGTTTTTGTCCCCAATTGTGGCTCATTTGAGCCTATAAGGCAGAATTTTGATTATTTTCTATTCATAAATGGTGTGAGATTGTTTTTTTCCCCGCTTAATGTTGTGTTGTATTAGTTTGATGTAAGTGTTTTTTTGTTTCGACTTGGATTATTTGTGTTGTATCGGTTTGATGTAGGTGTTATTTGTTTTGTCTAAGGTTAATATAATTTTTGTAAATTGAATAGTTCCTGTAACTTTTATCTTTGACATATCTTGTGTCTTGAATAAATTTTTATTAATAAAATTATTTGATTTAAAAAAATATAAAATAGGAGGAATTACACTTCTAGAATTTTACTTAAGATATACTTTCACTTCTCTAAATTTTTAGGTTATTCAAAGTTTGAAAGTATAACTAAGATAGTCCAAGTTCACCACATTGGTCATGTGGATAAGGGAGAGGTCCCACACACATATACATGAAATGAAAAAGGAATTGGGAAGCAAAAGAAGACGAAGGAGAAAAGGAAAAGAAGATGCAAATCCAACGGTTCATGTCACGCGTAGTTCCAAATAATCAACGGTCAGTATAGAGCCATGCATAAAGCATAGACAATGCAACAGAGAGGAATTTCACTTCACTTCTTTCCACAAACCATTTTAACATGAATTTTTGAGCACACCCCTTCTTGATCATACTAGTAATTCGTACCATACTTTTTATCCTTCAAAGTTATTGAAAAATAAAACTTTAATATAAAATACCGTTGAGATTATGTTTTTTTTAATCGTTAAAATATTATATTAGTGTCTTGTTATTTTATGTTCCAATAATATTAGTGATATTGAATATAGGTAACTCATTTTATGACTAGGTGTCATTGTGATGACGTCGACACAAAGACGTGAAGGTAGCTTTTGTTTGAAACGGTCTCTGCTGCTCTTGTTTTAGCTTTATTCTTCTTCAAAAGCAACATTGGTTCTTACAAAAGTTAACGTCGTTGCTTTTCCTTTATTTCATCAGATAATTATTTCAAAGTTTTGTTATAATTGCTTGATTAGCTTTGAAGTGTACAAAAGTAACTCTGAATAAGAGGCATAGAGATGAATAAGCTCGATCAATGGCAAATTACATTAGAAATGGTCACAAATTTTTTGACCAGCTACAGTAATCTTTTTTACTTTTCTTTTTGATTTAATTTATCAAAGTTCGTATAATTATAACAAGGCCCTAAAAGGATTTTTTTATACTCTAATCATCCATGTTTGTTTTAAGTTTTAACCCAATTCAGTGATTGTTGCATGATTTTTTATCGTGGGATTTTGGCGTCTTCTAAGATTGTGTTCATCTTATTAATTTCTATATACTTTCAACCTCAAATAGTAACACATTAAATATCTATGCCCCATGCATCTTATCTCTAATTAGAATTGGAATGTACTCTATATAAAATAAAATATAAAAGAAAATGAATTTTGTCTAAACCTTGAGCTAAATGTATTAACTTTTCAAGTATATTTTATTTAAAAAAGAATTAAAATACATTTTTTACTTATATTTTATATTTAAGAGTTATTTATATTGTTACGTTGTGAGTATCTTTCTTTCCTCCCATTAGCACTCATACCTAGTGCCTTGGTGTTTGTATATGTAGATGTAGGTGAAAACTGTAAACTGAAATTTTAAAGCAAGGAGTTCATTAAATCTTCCCAACACAAATCTGTTAAAAGTACAATGATATGAGCTTTCTTGGAATTCTGACCTTGCTAGTACTTCGTTGAGGACTAGTAAAAGAGCTATGGACATTAAATTACGGTCACACTCAAGCTTCCAATAATTTCTCTCCCACCAAAGATTTTTTTGTGCACAAAAACCTAATTGCCCGCAGCTTCTATAGAATTATTTCTTGAGTATATCATATAAGATCATTGTTTTAAATTATGGTTGTGATTTCAGTTACGCTGCAAATCTTTATATTGCAAGAAACCATCATCAAATGTAGCTGCACAGACATTGTGAAGACTTCAAAATCCACAATATTGCAGCCGCAATTTAAAATCATAGATAAAATATGACCTTGAAATGCATATAACAATATCCAGATGACAATTAGCCACATATAAACAATAATATATAGAATTTACTTTATATACACAGTTAGTCAATCACAACCGTTAGATATAAAATTAACTCTAAAATTATCTTCACAAATGGTTGTGATATGCTAATTAAGTGTAAATATAAAACTTTTTACATTTTAATTTGTGGCTTT
This sequence comes from Cicer yamashitae, assembly GCA_037974755.1. Lineage (NCBI taxonomy): Eukaryota > Viridiplantae > Streptophyta > Magnoliopsida > Fabales > Fabaceae > Cicer > Cicer yamashitae. Next base: position 48,820,293 of record JBBPBQ010000003.1, read on the forward strand.
GCATTATGAGTATTTTTCAAATTACATAATATATAAACTTGTATAGAGGCGCAGCGAGAGATATTAAAAAAAAAAAAATCAAACTTGAAATTAATTTCTGACAAACTTGTTCGGAGAATCTTGCTAGCTGATTTCCGTACGTGTGGACGAAGAAAACCGTTGCACAGTCTATAGTGTGAGCTACCAAGCGCACGTATATCATGCATTGTTGAACCATGAATGTGTAAGGAGAAAATTTGTAGCCAAATAATAATTATATATATAATTAACTTGAGAAAGCAAACACAAAATAGTTGATCAATACACGCACACATTGTTGTACAAATTAAAGAAAGTTCAAGTAGTACACAAGAAATTAACTCGACTCAACGCATAAACATAAACAATTAATCAAATGACAATGAAAATGTAAAACCAAATTCTATCATGCCTGTGTTAATTTAAATAAACAATAAGCATTGATTTTCGCCGTATGAAGACTGTGGAACTTGTTAGTCATGTTGTTCAATTGGAGAAATTCATCGTTGATCCATGAAAGATGATATCCTGAATTTCATTAGTCTTAAACAAAGTGTTACAACAGAGATGAGAGAAAATCCAACTACAGATACAATATTAGAAATAATTAAATTACCAACGAAAAGTTAGACACAAAAAATATGAAATACGTCTCTAATTTTGTCTCTAAGAATTAATAGATGTTTCAAAATTAGAGACCAATATATTTTTCTCATTTCTAATTTTCGTCAATAATTAAACTTTTCTAGTAATGCAACTGATGAAATTACTTACTAGAGATGAGTAGCGGAAGAAGATGCAAGACTAGAAAAATCAGGCCATGAATTGTAATGGTTGTTATTCTCTGAGATACTCAATGAAGATCTTAGCAAATTCAAACCTCCATTAATGTTTTCTAATTTAACCGATGAAGGCATATGAGTAACCCTAGAAGTAGTTGGTGGTTCAACAATTTCACTTTGAAATGGGTAAGAAACATTTGAACTTGACTCAAAACCATTCAAGAAAGGAAATTGTTGAAACCTCCATTGATCCAAACCTCCACCACCTTCTCCAACAGCAATATTGGAACTATAATCTCCAATTTGAAACCCCATTTGACCAATGTTTCCAACACCAAGAGGAGTCAAGTAAGTTCTATTATTAGTTGGATGTAGGAATTCACCAAGTGAAGTTGAATTTGAAAGTGAATAATCTTTTTCATTACTATTAGATAGTAATGGAGACTTGGAGCTAGTAGTATTAGTAGTAGTACTCTTTTTGGTTTTCTTGCTCCTACGACACCCTCCACCAACAGGAACATTTCTTAATGCACCCCCTCTTGTCCAATAACGCCTACATGTCTTACAAAAGTGTCTTGGTTGAGATAAGTTGTAATTGTTGTAGTAACAAAATTTAGTGTTTGTTGATTCACAACGAGGACACTTTAAAGTTGTCTCTTGAGGTTGTATCTTAGGTTGCTGAGCCTGAGCCTGATTCTGAGTCTGAGTCTGAGCTTGAGCTTGAGTTTGATCTGAATTTGGTATCGAGCCGGGCCTAATCATTGAGCCTCCACCATGTGGAAGCAAGTGATGAGATTGATGACTATCACTTCCATTTGCTTGATGTGGATTTGGTTGCTGAAAAACATATATATCATCAAGTTAGAATATATTATATAGAACCCTAGAAAAGGAAAAGATATATAGATATAACAAGGAAAAAGATGAAATTATTCTTGAGTTGTAATAAGAAAAAACTGCAGGTATATTCAAGAATTAAGATATTTTTACAAGGAATAGGAATAATAAATTCACTTGGAAACTGTTTTGAGGAGAAAAAAAACTTACTTGGTGCCAATTGAGAGGATCTAAATAGGATGGAATAGAAGAGAAAACCATGGTGTTGAAATCCTTTTGAGTTTTTATTTTTTTCTTCTTTAATAAAGTTTTGATGGCTCTTTAGGGAGATGGTGGAGAATCACACACACTAGTGGAATAGCAGAGCCAAAGAAAGTGATAAAGGAAAAAACAGCATTAAAGTGGAGATGGAGGGAGGAGCAAAGAAAAGAAGAGGCTTTATCTTGTTTTTCCTTTGCGCTTATTCTCTTATTCTTTTTGTTTTATTATTTTTTTTAGGGTTTTTAGTGGACGAAGTTTCTTAACCTATAAGCATCTTCTTTTGATGCGTTGGTCTCAAAATTTGGTCATAAAAAAAGGGATAGTGGCTTCCATGCATGGAGATGTCGTAAACGTAGTAAAATGACAGCAGGCGTAGAACCGTTGGATTAAACCAAGTATTGTATATTGATCTAACACCTCTTCCACAATGATATTGGTTCTAAACTATAAATTATCTACAAAGTTTATTGCCATTATTAGCGTGCAGACGAGCATTGACGTGTCTTAATGTCTGCTTTTGTCGATAAAAATTAAAAAAATTTACATGATTGGTCCGGAAGGATAAACTTGTAAATAAAGAAAATTTTACCAAAAGGTAAAATTAGAAGAAAAAAGTTATATCAAATTTAGTATTTTAAATTTTGTTCAATTACCTTTTAGTTTTTCAAATTAGAACTGAGATATCTCACATCGATAGTGGATCTGAAGAAAGAAAACTCGTGAATAATGATGTGTGGTCGGAATTCACGATGGAGTAGGTGTTCGTTGGTGGAGATGTATCTACGACACTTTGTCGCTAAAGTCAGTATATGATTGAGACAAATGAGAGGTATATAAGTTAACATATTATGTTAGGTCAAGATGCATGACTTATATAGCATGAAATGAGATGGTATTGGATTTGGTCCAAAAGTCAAATCTAAATGTAATCTTTAAAGTTTTTTTTCCTTTTGATTTTGGTCATTTACGCGCTAGCTACATTATGTTTATATTATTAGTCTTTCAGTTACATACAGTCCTTTAAGTATGATAATTTTCTCAACATGTTATGATATATTGAAACATCATAGAGAATTGACTGTCCAAAACTACTTTACAAGTGGAGGATCAGAAATTAATGATATTGATTGTTTAGAAATAAATTTAATGATACTAATGATTATGTAGATATATTTTTTATTATTAAACTTTTAAGTTATTTACATGTGTATAAATGATTGTAGAAAAAATTTTAAAATGTAAATTCTTAATTTATTTAATTTAATTAATATTTTCTAAATAATTAATATACTTAAGAAATATAGAGTTTATAATAATCATATGTTTTAAATTATACAGATTATTGTTAAAACGAAGGCAATCGATTAATATTAATAGTGCAAACATAACATAATGCAAAATCATGCATGTCGCCAATCAACAACATTAATAGTCAATCATTTTTGGAATCAAGAAGTTTTTGTCATGAGAACCACTTCGTTGACGGGAGTCCCTATGGCCATATCGAATTGTTTGCGGGCCTCATTACATTACCGACTATATGCTTTATGTGCTTCAACTTCAAAGTATATGGACTCTCCCAAAATGCAAATTGTTAACGTCATATCATTTCTAGAAACTCCACTTTCCCTTTCTTACCGAGCATCTTAGTTACTTATAGTTTTCTTCTTCTCTTCTTTAAGGTAAAGCAATTAATAAGAACGTGAAAACACAAATCAAATTCAAACAAAATGAATAAACAACTATGGGACAAGTAGTTATCCTATTAAGAACCATAAATATTCCTCCACATAAAAAGGCTATAAATGAAGATCATGTATTAATCGGCCTTATATCTTTAAAAAAAACAAAAGAATATAAATATATATAATTATAAATAGCTAAGCACAAAGTGTGTCTAGCCAAATATATACTAATGGGCCTAATATGAATTGCTAAAAACACATAAATTAGTGCGATAAATTTCGAAAGTAAAAACTGAAATTTTCTCTAAATTTATAATTAATATTATTTTTTTCACAATAAAGATGTTGTTGTCATAGGGACAAAATTTCTAGGAAAGTAAAAAATTCTTGGAAATGTGTACATTCCAAGGGGTATGGATCACTTGGAAATTAGGGATTGGAAATATTTTCAATAGGTAAAGCACTTGGGAAACATTTTTCATGAACAAAACTCATATAAACAAGAGTTTGTCCCTAGAAAAAGTTTCTGAGGGGTTAGACCTTAGGAAAAATCAAAATGCGAATATTTGAATTTTTGTGATTTTCTCAGCGTTAAATAATCAAAAACATTTGTTTGATTTTTAAAAAAACACCAATAATTTTATAATTAAATATTTAAATTTTTAGAGGAGATATAGGGGAATCTTTCTATGATGATAATTTTTCAAAAGGTCACATGTGGGTGGTCGAGAAGCAGTTGAGATATTTAAATATCTCTCTCGTTTGAAAAATAAATTTGATTAAAAGATTGAGGAGGAATAGATGATGAAGAATATGTCTTGTTCAGTCAAAGGTGGACAGTCAGAAGAAGAAGAGGAGGCAGGGGCGGGCGGTGGTGGTGACGGCGGAAGGGAAGAGAGATGATGAGTATGGAGTGTGGTGAATTTGACATGTATATATTTATATAATACTTTTAAATTTTAAAATAGGGTATTACTACATTTGTTCCAAACAAGGTAAGTTTCCCTCTTCCATTCACTCATTATATTTTAAAATATTTTGTTAGTGGTTACACTGAAAAAAATATTTTTGGATTTTTAACTACCCGATTAACGATTTTGTGACACTAACTACAATAACGATTGATCCCGTGTCTTTAAATGTTTGTTTCCCCAACATATGTTAGTGGTGTTGGAATCTAATTCCCATCTCTTTTTAGTCTTTTCACAAATTACTGTTTTTTTTCTCTCATTTTTATGTGAAAAGCTTACCACTTGATTTTGCGAAATTATAGTTGGAAAAAGAAGCTAAAATTGCAGCTTTAACCTAGCAATAGCATACACATATTCTGTGGCATGTTTGTGGACACTCACATTATAGAGAGATAATAATGATAAATAAACCACATAAGGCATCCATGCACATGCATGAAAAGAAAATGGTATTGGGACCTACCTAGTTGCACTGCATGAAGTAATACAATGCATCCCCCACAAACATGTATACTGCAAATTAAAGAACAGTTTCAACGTACCAATTTGATGGATGTACCTCACATTGGGCCTAATGGGCCGCAATCATTTAAATTACAGAAATTTACTCATTTTTACCTTTCATCCTCTAAAATACATTAAAATACTATTTTACTCCTTTCATGTGTTTTGAGGGGTGAAAAATAAAGTGAGGGGTGAAAGGTAAACTTCTCTTTAAATTATGAGTGAAGGACTACATAATCTAAAATCTTTTTACATTTTCATTCAATTCAATTCAATATCATTTCATTATATTTTTGTCAAAAAAAATATCATTTATTATATTATTGCTAAAATTTCTTAACAAATATCTTACTTTGGATGACAATATTTTTTTTGTTACAAAGGTAAAACCTTTTTTATAATGTCTAATAAATTCGTTTTGTTTTAAAGAAACTTATAAACTCATAAATTGTGTAATTCAATGCAATATATTTATAGGGGTGAATGATAGTTGGCATCTGATTATTGATTTGATTTGATCATTCATTAGTCATGCCCCTCAATAGGAAGTTTCATATTTCATAGACAACTTTTTCATATATAAAAATTGCACATGCACCTCTCACTAATTAGATTCCCACACCAATTATCGTTTTCTTTTTAATCATCCCCGTCATCATCATAACAATCCTAAAATATTCATATCTTCTTCTCTTTTCTAGTACATATATATTCCTTCCAATCTCAATATAAATAAAAGTGAAAAAAATATTTGATCTATTTATAAAATAAAAAAAATATTTATATTTAAGTTTCGTGGGAGTAGTTCTTCTCGTTAAAACTAATTAATTTACGATTAATTATTTCCAATGGATTAGTAAATGTACGAGCCTAACTAAATGATTGGACTTTAGTTAATAAATTTCAATTAATTAGGACAAATAATTCAAAAAAATCAAGTTAAAATTTCAATTGAAATACTCATTATTATTTACCTTCGAACTAATTCCGAGTTATCAAAAACTTTTTTTATAAGAATCAGAGAATTAAGAAAAAAAATAAATATACGGCTCGTCATTAAAAAAAATGAATTTATAAGTAATGAAAGAAGAAGCAATTCTTCAAAGGGATAAGAACTTATATTTGTCTTTTTTTCAAAGGTTTAAATTATTAAATATGTTTTTAACCATAAAAAATACTTCGATTATTAAAATTTTAATTTTTTTAAGGTTTAAAATTGTAAATTCTTTAATACTCATCTTTGATCTCAATATTTACGACAAAGAAGTGTGTTATTTTTAGTCTCTAAAATAATTTATGTAACAACTGCCACTACTTATATGTAATATTAGCCTATTTATTGAATCATATACTTTTTTAATTTTTATACGAATAAAATAAGAGCAACCATGTACGCGTCTTTTTCTATTTTTTCGACATATGAGTTGTCGGCCCACTAATACTTTTTTGGCAATTTTTGTGTTCTGTTAACTTGCATCATGAAAATAATTGTTTGGGCTGTAATCTGTTGGATCTCATCTCATCAACGGCTATGTTTTGTCTGTTGGAGAAGGACATTAGAGAAAGTTTTACCTATACCCTACACTCATACTCTTGCTCTATATTTTATACAAACTATCCTTTTCTTTTATTAAAATAATAATATTAATAATAAATTTTTTCTACCCTACTAAATTCAATTTAAAATTTGAAAAAATTTTAAAAAAGTATTTCATAACACATGTTTTTTTAAAAAAATTGAATTTTCTACCAAAAAATTTGAAAAAATAAATTCGGTTGTGTATCAAAAAACTTGATCTAAAAATTTGTTTCTAATGTTTTTCAGAATTCAAATTAAATTTAATAAGGTAAAAAGATTATTTTTTTAAAAAAAATACTAAAATAAGTATTTTATATTAAATATAGGGGGAAGAGTATAAGTGGAGCTGCATGGTAAAATTTTTGACATTAGAAGGCTTGTTTCATTTCTGTCCAATATGCAACAGGATTGCTTGGAATGTGGCTAAGACCACTTGTAAGCCCTTTATTGGAAATTTTAGCATATAAACATTAGTAGATATATACGTTGACCGAATAGGATTTTGTATGAATATATACCCTACAATTTAAATTTTTTGTGTATAAACTTTTTAAAATACTTTCACCGTCAATTTAAAAGAAATGAACTTTTAAACATATCTCTTCAAATTTTTTGGAAAAAGTAACAATTTTTTTGGAAAAAATTAAGAAATTTTTACGTTATATGTGTATCAAAAATTTAACTTATGAAATTTTCAGTATGTAATTTTTATACTAAAGAATTTGGAAAATGAAAAATTCAGTGGTTATTTTTTTAAATTAGAAATTTCATTTTTAAAATATTTGGTTTGAAAAAAATACTACCATATTTTTTGTAGATGAAATAACCAGTTTAATTTTTTTGACATTCTTATTTTTTCAATGCTTAAAAGAAGAAGAACAAACAACAATATACTAGTTACTGGAGTGCACTCTTGAGTTTAGCCTCCAACCACATCTAATTGGAGAATAGATGTTGAAAAAATGAGAAAGAGGGAGCAACAAATGATCGATGAACATATGGTTTAACATCAGGCTTATGTTTAGTCGGAGTTTGAGCATTAGAAGGAGAATTATGTGGCTAAGTTGCAGGAGAATCATATAGTTGGGTAGCAAAACCCTGTGCATGAGGAGCATATGCAACAAAAATATCATCTAGTTAAGGAGCAGAACTCTGTGCTTGAGCAACCTTTGTTTCCTAAAGGACCATATGATCTTTTCGCCAAGAGATGGCTTACATGTTGGGGAGTCACAAGTGCATGAACAACAATAGACCAAATGCTACAAGATCACAAGAGACTTTGACCAACAATCTATCTCTCAAGTGTGAGCATCCTATATTCTATACTTGCACTTTGTTATTACAAACGAGACACACCTCCTGACTACACCGTTAGGAAGACTTTCGATGCAAGGATTCAATACTAGGATTCACTCCTGTTCCCCACAAAGTTGAACCATGACTCTAATACCGTTTGTTGGGGAGTTCGGAGGCACACCCAAATGCTTCATGACCATAAAAGACTTTGACATCATATCTCAACCCAAAATCTTAAGGCAATAGGTATATGAGTCACCACTATTATATTTCCAACATTTAGCTCATTCTTAGTGAATGTGAAACATGATCACTAACATTTGAACCGAACAAACGAAGACAAACTCATTTCACTTGTCAATTGGTAAAAATGACTATTACTCATTTCACATATCATTTGGTAAAAATGATATTACTCATAATCACATTGGATTTTATATGTCATCTATGCATCCACATTTGTACTCTCTTTCGCAGTAGGTCTCACACTGTCTCTGCACAACAACCAAGTGAAAACTTCAACTTAGTTATGGCTAAGTTTACTCCACCACAAAAGAAGACACAAATACAACAACCATAAATCTAGCCTTGAATAACTTTTTCATTAATTTTTTTGTCTAAACAACAATGATATTCATACACCTTATATTCCCCAACAATCATTCAATACTCATTTTATCTTTATCTATCTTTTTCTGTTAGATCTATCACATCAACTATTTTTTTATCTCCTTTTCTTTCTAGGTGCATACGCGCTTAGAAGTGTCCACCCGTTTTTTTTCCCTCTTAATTTAGCTCCTAAATATGGTTTTCATATTTGCAAATACACCAAATTTTAGTTTTTGATCTTGGTGAGCCAAAACCATTACCAGATTTAATAGTCAAGTACTAATCTATAAGTTATCTTATGAATTCAAATTGAACAAAATAATATTTTACCCATGAATAGATAAATTTTAGTTGGTGAGAGTTAGCCAACCAAAAAATATAAAATAGGAGAGAAATAATATATCAAAGAAACTAAATAAAAAATGTAAGTGGTGTAAGTCTTATTGTTACACGACGATTTTTTTTTTGTCTTAGAAGAGGTGAGTTACTCACACAACTGTGACGTCTCGAATTTGAACCTAGAACAAGATGTCTAACTCAGTAATATCGACATTTGTCAGTTGAGCTAAGACTTAATGACGGTTGCATGACGATTTTAATGCGACATTTTATTTACCATATAATTTCTTAAAAGAAAGTTCATATAAACGACATGGACTAAAAGTGCTCACTTTAAGTATATGAAACTAAAACTCGGGATATATTATATGAATAAGGATGAAAAATATATTTGAGCATTTGACCCATGACATATGTGATATTTAAATCTACATCAAACATCAAATGTCTCAAATTCACGCCTACTCATTGAAGCCAAATTACCGATATGAATTCTAGAGAATTATTATAGTGGACCCAACCCAATCAATTGACTTATACACTGGACCACGACAAATCGACAATGGTTTTACCTGATTGATTTCACATGGAACCTAGTCGAATTTCCAATTTTCCAGCTATTATATAGAATGAAATGAAACATTGTTAATTCCCAGATTGTAAGCCACCACCATGTTTTTTATATTAAACTATATATATAAATTATATTTGAATTCTATCACGTTATGTTAGCACTGACTGGGAAAAGAACAACTTATATCCTTCAACTAGTAGGTTGCAAGGTGCTTGTTTGGCAAATTTCAAATTTTGCATTTTGAATTTTTGAATGAAAGGGGGTGTTTAATTTGTGGGTTTGGTTGGGAAAACTTTCTAACGATTTCGCGTGATAACAACGACATCACTTGTTGTTTAGGTAAAAGTTCATTTCATAGACACTACAAACCAACCAATTCGTGACACGTACCGTTTTCCACTTCGTCAATTCATGCTTGATTATGACATCCTCATGGGCCACGGTGCGGCCCAATTAAATTAAATTCATTTTTTAGTTATTTGAAAAATACTTTTTTTAAGAGTTTAGTGACAAAGTTCACACCTTTACACAAGAAGAAGAGTATTTTTAAATTTAAATGTGTCTCGTATATTAAATGTTTCAACATATGCAATATGAGTTGTACTTACGATATAAATTAAATTGAGTGTTTTACTAATCATACAATTTGCTCTTTAAATTTGAATACTTCTATTCTAAAATGGAGGTGGTTAAGAAAACTATATATAACTTTTTTTTAAAGCAAAATATTATTTTATATTTTGGGCAATTAATTAGGTTAGCAAAAAAAAGCATGGAATTCTTAACTATAAAGTCTTCTTACACACAATGTTCAACAACTTTTACCATCAAAATTTAAATTTATTATCGGTAAACTATTTTGTTAAATATGTTAACATAAAGTATTGACTTTCTAGTTTTGTAAAAAGTTACACAAATTCAATCAATAACATTTTTAGTACTAATTTATAACTCTACATGTGAAATCTATTTTGGCATGTGTCAAATATTCTTATGTTTACGCGTTAATATTTTAATTTAGTGCATATTTAGATTAATAAAGTTACCATAATCACATTGTTTCAACAAAATTATAGTGTTAGTGTGATTTTACCAAATAAACCATCAAGCCAAAAATGCACTCATGATGCTAAAGTTCCCATTTGATAGCTAATTGCGATTGTGATAATGTGATGTGAATTAATTAAGCATCTAGGAAAGAAAACAAAAGACAACAGCTAGATAAGCGAACACTAGTACAGTAAATGATTTATTTGTGGGGTTTTCTAAAAAGAAAATAATAAATGATTAAGGCCTTTTAAATTTAAAATTTGGTAATGTAGCAAACAAGCATCATCCTTCATGTGAATGAATGATTAACTGGTTAGTGCCACAGCAAACATAAGAATGGACAAAAACACAATGGCCCACGAATTCCTTTCCTAAGTAACCAGTATCTTAGCAACTATTCTGAAAATTATGTCAGTTTGCATTCTATTTGTTGGCGTACCATGCGCAAATTTATAGCATATTAACCACATCAATCATTTAGGTTTGTTTAAATAAACAACTAATTAATAGTTTATAAGTATGTTTTTTTATATCTCTCATGTTGTTAGAGAAACAAGTCTTTGTAATTTAGGATTCGACTGAGAGGTGTGAATATAGTTTTATAAAAAATTGTTCCACTTAATATTTGAAGTTATTTTTACGATAAAAATAAAATGAAGTTAAATTATTTTCATATAAATTATCTTAAAGAATTTAGAAAAATTAACTCAAACAGCGTTGTAATATCTCATAAATTATTTTCAAATAAGTGAATTCAAATATGAGATTAATAGCACACATAATATAGAGGTCCATAGAATATAAAATAATTAAAGGAACCAAAGAGAAAAGGAAATTAGCAATCATTTATAAAACAAAAAAAAAAATAGCAAATGAGTCAATTAGAAAAATTAATTTTGACATGAGATAAAATTTTAAAAATAAAATAAAAATCAGAGGCCTAATTGTATGGATCTAAATTCTAATAATGCACCATGGATGAATTATCAAGTGGTTTGAATGTTGTAGGAGAAGATGTCAAAGGTAGAACCTGAGAAGAACCTGAAGGAAACTGTGGTAGAAATTGTTGAACTTGTTGTTTGCTTTCTGTTTCTTTGTTCTCAACAATCCTAAGAAAAGACCCATCACTATAGTTCATAGCTTCTGTTACATTATTAGTAGAATTTTCAACCTCGTATTCTGAGACAGAACCAAGATTCTCTAAAAGTGCTTTTCTCCTAGATTCCTCCAACAATTTTCTATACAATTTCTCCTCTGCGTCTCTTAAAAACTTGAACTTTGGTGGTGGTGAAGATCTAAACCTATTAAACTCTGATTCACCCGAAACTTCAAAAAGAGGATTAAACCCTTGATGTTTATAAGAATCAAGAGTGTCTAAATTAGAACACTTCAAAGGTGAAGAAACAAGAGGTGTAAACATAACATCATTCAAACTCTTTGTTCTTGACCCTTTTCTACTTCTTTCACCTTTTGATTTACCATCTTCAGATTCCAAATCTTCTTTTGTTTCTTCTGTGATTGTGAAGAGAAATCTTGGTGGGCCAGGGAGATTATGCAGCCTCATTAATTCTAACTCCAAACTTTCTTCCCCTGAAGACTTCAAAAGCAAATCTTTTCCATCACAACCCAATTCTAAATCTTGTTCATGATTTGTGGTTTCTTGGTCTCTAATTACACTTGGATTAGTGTGATTATGTAAAGAACATTGTGTGTTCTTCCAACACCCAAAATAAAACACCTTTTTTGCATAATTACCTTCATCAATTTCAATATCTAAATTTGTTCTTCTCTTTTTCCACCATAAGAAATAGTAAAGTTGTGCAAACACACCTAGTATAAGACACCCAAATACAAGGCTTAAAATAATACATAATTTAACAGAAGACATTGTCCCTTTTTTTTTGCTTGAGAATTTCAAATCTACATACTATCTAATACTATCAAAATATTAAATAAAAAAATATCAAATATCAAGAAAAATTAAGGCCCAAAATTTTCGGTGGTAATTGAAAGCTATAAAAAAAATACGGAATTATTTAGGAAGAAAATAAAATAAACCCGACAACAATATCTAAGTCCTAGGAGTTAGCTAAAATCTAAAACAAGAAGAGGAAAGAGATGGACCATGCAGCTTCGAGTGAAGAAGGGTTATATCACTTCCTTCCATATTTATTGAAACTCACGTTTCAAAGATATACTAGTACTTTTCTTAGACCCCCCCAAACACACGTCTAACTTAATGGAAAAAATTTCTTGAAAGGGGAAAGTTTTACCTTACAACTTTTCTTTTTTTTTTTTTTCAAGCTTAATGACTTATGAGTTGTGTCAATTGACAATTTATGTATCATCAATAACGCGGAAACCCAGAAGCTAGAGCCACAAAAATTAGATGTAGCTAAGGTTTATTAATGTAAACAAAGTATCACTATCTAAGGAACCGAAATTAAATATAATTTTTTTTGAAAAAGGATAAGTTAAAAAGAGAGAGCTTTTGAGGTGTTGTATGATAAGGAATACGTTTTAAGGAAAAGAAGGGTTGTGGGGTGTGGCAAATTTTTGGAAATTTTGGTTGGAGTGTAAACAAGTACAATTGGAGTTGGAGAGCAAGTCACATGGGTTGGTAAAGGTGTGTGTGTGTGTGTCACTATTTGTCAACGAAGAGCCAAGATAAATAAACAAGAGTTATTCGCTTATTTTTTTATGTAAAGGTATATATTATTGAATCCTTTGATATTGGTTTATTGTTGAAATTAAATGTGAATTCTAAAAATTGTTTTGATATTTTTATATTAGTTTAATTGTTGCTTAAAAAGTTTTATACCATCAACCCATTATAATTATTCAGGTCATGATTTTAAAATAGATTATGGTAAAAGTCAAACATTTTAATTATTTAATTATAATTGATTGACAGTATAAAAATTCTTTTCACTAATAATATATATGAATAAAATATTTTTTATAAGTAAATTGTAATAGTTAGTAATTATTCTTGGGAAAGGGGAATTTGTTAACACTAAAATTCAACTCCGAACTTTTTTCATAAATTTTTTTCTACGTCTCAATCCTATTTTGGTATTATTTTAAATTGTGTGTATTTTTCTTTTTGTCTTAAAAAAGACGATAAATTTCACCATAATTAACTCACATAACAAAAATTTAGTTCAAACTCAAGATAAGGCATATGTCAATTGTGCTAGGACTTAAAGGAATGAATTTATATAAAATGCTAAGGATATATTGATATTGTATTATTAGAATTAAGATTATTATCCACATATTTGTTGGGTATATTGTCTTAATTTGAGGGGGTTATCACATTTTAATTTGCTTAATCAAATTCTAATATCTACTAGCTATTACCATGAACAGAACTATTATGCGAAATTTGCGATCAATGCATCCCACAACAACTTAAGAAATTTAAGTAGTTTTCTGCACAAATCTCTTTAAAAATAGCTACGAAAGGTCAAAGATAACATATAAAAGGGAAAGAAATCAAATCTATTTTTTTCTACTATACTATCTATATATGGTAAAAGTAGAAAGTATTGTTGAATTGTTTTTTACTTATTCTATAAATAAAAAAATAGGCCAATCTATAAATATATTTTTATATATTTATAAAAATCTATGGAATTGAAATTCATAGAGTCTATTTTCTATTCGATTTATCTCCAAGAATCAATATATATCTATATACAATATATAAAGAATCTTTTACCCCTTAATATACTTAAATGTGATATTTGATGATATTAAAAAGACATATTGAAATAAAATAGTATAATTTATTGATTCGTAGATTCTCAATATTATTATGGATTTAATTTATAAAAAGAATTTACACTAATAATGTATTAAACTCAATATATTATCACATTAAATGGTAAAATAAAAAGACAATGTATATTTTTTTTATATCTTTCTCGAATAGAACATATTCTTTCAAAATATTAATTTGTTGCAACATGATAAAATTATTAACTCTTAATAATATTAATTAATAATAGATATTTATATACTATAATATTTAAAACTCAATGTCAAGATGGGGAGTGTATTTTTCAAACCGTATAACAATCAATGTCAATAAGTTTGAGGGGGAGACTTGTTCTGGTTCTAGGGTCAAACTTTGAAGTTAAATTTGAATTTTTTTTTAACTTTAGACATATAGCCCTTTCAACATGGCGTATGAAAACAGATTCTAACTCAGGTGGAGTGAAAAACTCTTTTCCTCCACAAAGATAATTGAATTTCAAAGAAGATTTTCTCTTCTTAGGAACTGGTGGACATATCAAAGATGTTGGAATCCTTGTTCCTTCCCCTCTTGGTGTAGTTGAACACTCTTCCTCCATTTCACTAATTTCCTCTTCTTGTTCACTTTTCTCCAAAAGGATTGTATTTATTGGCTTCAATTGTGTTCTTAAATTGATGATGACCCATTTTCTATTATTCTCTGAATTTTCCAACACTCCTTCCACTTTTGATGATTTCTCATGTAACCCCATATTTAAACTCCAAAAAAGTTTTAATTTTCTATGAAGGGAATAATAATAAGGGAATAAAAATGATGGCTTTTTCTACTTTAGAAAATTCAATTTATAATTTTTCAGAATATATTTGTGTTCTAAAAATTTCAAATTTAAAGTTTTTTTTGTAACACGTTTATGTTCCAAAAATTTTAAAATTGAGTTTTTCAAAAATGTGTGTTTTCAAAAATTTAAATTAAATTTTTGGAAATGGATTTATGTTCCTAAAGGTTTAAATTTGAGTTTTTATTTTTTTTAGAAAAAGTAAGGAATAATTTTAGATAATTTATGAACTAAGAGTATGATTGTGGAGTATGGGTAAGAAAATTTTATCCTATACCCCACATTTATACTCGTACCCCATAATTTATAAAAACTATTTATTTTATTTTGTTTTTTTTCAAAAAAAATATAATTTTTTTACTCCACTAAATTTAATTTAGGTTACAGAAAACTTAAGAACATAAATGTGTTTTAGAAAATTCAAACTTTGTGTAATGAATTTTTTTTTTTAAGTTTTTCGTAATATATTTATGTTTCAAAAAACTTTTTTTAAGTTTTTCGTAATATATTTATGTTTCAAAAAACTTTTTTAAAGTATAATATAATGTTTCATTAACATATGAAGTTAAAGAGCACTACTAAAGTGTAAAATCTGTTCATCATAAGAGTTAGAGACCAACTATAGAAAACGAAAATTTAGGCAAAATGGACATACACAAATATTACACAGGAAAAACCCCAATGGAAAAAAAAACTCAAGTGAAGGAAAAAAAGTACAACATCCTTTATGAGAGAAACGCCTCGTTAAAAACCTTACTAGAAAAATTCAATGGGACAAAATCTTGGTGAAGGAAAAAAGAGTGCAAAGCATACTCATTTATCCCCCAGCTGAATAATCATCTTTGAGACGGTAATGACCAATCTTTAGTACCAATAACTCAAAAAGTTTTACTTGGGAGTGACTTTGTAAAAGGTATGCAAAATTATTACATTTATGCATTTATTAAATATTTGAATTATCTTTTTTCTAAAGATTGTGAGAGAAACTCACGTAGTATTATCTTCATAAAGGATTGATGCTTTCATTCTTTTAGAAGACAAATCACAGGTCTTGTGTATATGTTGAACCATAAACTTTAATCAAGTATATTATCAACTTGCTTCTATAATGCTAAAATTTTATCACGAGAATTAGAAAAGTAATCTGCACATATAAGGTAACAAAGTAAATGTTCGATTATTAATTGACAACAAATAATATACTAGAACATGAATAGTCAGTAAGGTACATTAGGGCCCTCAATTGAACTAAGATATGATACTTCATGACTAATTAGTTCTTCATCATTTTCTCAAGCTCTTAACTGAAATTTGTTCACAATTGACAACCTTACAATAATAAATTTGAACAACTGATTTGATTTGTCCATATAAGCCCATTTTAGAGTCCTTGCATTTTAGAGTCCTTGCGAAATAAGGTTCATAATTCACAAAAATATTCTTCAAATACTTATTTTGTAATCTCAAGCAAATCTTTATCTTTGCTTGATATTTCATCTCAAACTATTTCAAATGATATCATTTTCATTTTCCACAATTAGAAAATATTCGCACCAGAATATTACACAATGTGCATCTAAATTATTTGAGCACATACAGAGACTTATTCATTTTGATTAAGTCATATTTTTAATAGTTTGAATTATATGTCTTATGAAAATTAAATCATTTAATCATCACTATCAAGTGAACCACACAAATTCGAACACGACTTTCATATAAATTGAGTCTTTTATGGCTACTAAACTTAATCAAGTATGAAAAAGTTATTGAATTAACTTCAAAAGAACATGTATGTTCAAAATCAATGATAGACTTTTACCAATACACTTGAATATTTGTATTTCATCATTCTCATTTTTTTTTTGAAATCATTCATAACTAATTAGTTTCACATCTTCATATGGGAAGACTTTAAGTCCAAAAATCTATCGGTTTACAAAACGAACTTAATTTCACTTCTATTGCTTTTCCCAACTTCTCTTTGTCTATAATATTTAATAGACTTTAATTAATGATCCTCATAATCATTTATCACATATAGCGGTAAATTATAATTAAAAATATTGTCAACGTTGACTACCTTTCAGTTCCATCATATTCGATGCATGACATATTTTATTGAGATCTCTATATTTTCACAAATTTTAGATACCTGATCAGTTGGTCTGGAATTGAAAATCAATTTTATCAAATTACTCTTTTGAAATATCCATATCCTCATTTGGGCCACATTGCTTTTTAGCTCAATTCCTTTTTCGAGGATTTTTATCTTTTGAACCAACAAATATATCACACTTTATGCATGGATGAGACTCATTTGTAATGATATATTGTCCAACAAGGACTTAAATTTTGATTGGGGCATTTGCTACTGATAATTTGTTTTTCTAAACTTTTCTAGTGAGTTGTCTTTTGAACTTCTGGTTACCACTATTTTGTATGAGGATCAAGATGATATAATAATATATTTAAATAATAACTTTCAGCTATATATTCTCTCCCATAATATTGAGAATACTAATTCATCAAATGATAGTCAACAATTCATTTGTAAACAAATATTCAATTTATCGACTCAATATACTCTATTATAAATGGAGATTTCATATCCAATATGTATTCTCAATATTCTTTGATGACTCATCTTAGTGCATTTTATTGGAGCAATTGGAACATACACAACACATCCAAAAAATATCTTAGATGGAGAATATTAGGTTATCAACCCAAAATTAATTGTAAATTAAGGGGATGACTATTGTAACATGTTGGCTTGATGCAAATTAATATCTCAACATATATGATTGGATATTCCCAAAGTATAATATAGAAGTTATGATTTCATAAGTATTGGTCACACAATTAACTTTAGACATCTAAAGAATTGATCTTCAAGTCCATTTTTGTGTTGGGCATATGATACATGATGTTCAATATCAAATCCAATACATTCACTACTGTTCAAATTCTTTCTAGATATCTATAAAAATTGATTCATAATCAAATTAGTTAACACAAAAATCTCACAAACTTTTGGATGTGAGTTGATAACAAACATACACGATAATACTTAGTTTATGATCGATGTATTAATTCACAATTACAACCTCATATACATTTTAGAAATGTGAGAGACTCGTTCTCTCAAATTGTCAACTTCCTATATGAACAAATAAGACACAAAAATTATTTGATTGAAGAATTTTTTTCCTCTTCAATACATATTGGCATAAAAATTTAACTATTTTTTGAATCGTAATAAATACAGGATGACCCAACCGGTCTTGCCAACAACAAACTGTAATATGATTAGTAAATTTCAGGTTTACAATAATATATGTTTCAATCGTTCTAATCCTTTTGAATCAATAATAAATAATCATATCTTTTAAAATATTGAATTTCAAATAAAACTTTATATAGAGATTCGAAACACTTGATTTAACATTTGTATTAATATATGTATATATCAAAGACGATCGTTTGCTTATAAACAAATGAGAACACAAAACTTCCTTCAACTAATAAAACTCAATAAATCATATTTACATATTTTATTTAAATAGCTATAAATTAAATCAAAAGATTAAAATACACTTGTATATAAACCATATGACATTTATAATCATTCGACATATTTTTCTTCTTAAGGAGTTGCACAAAAAAATATACACTTCATATATATATATATATATATATATATATATATCTTGATTTAATATCACATGTACTTTTTTTATTTGTTTGACCATATAACATGTGTGTTCATTGTTGTTTCATACACATTAAAACATTGAGGTAACATAAAAAGGAAAAGTTAGAACATAAATTTAGTTATTTCGATATTTACCATTTCATTAATCCTTTTATGTTTGCTTCTCATGAAATAACATATTTAAATTACACACCTCCTTAATGTAAATTACTTATGATGTCATTATAGAAAAGACCATACTACAAATCATACTAAATGAGATTTTATCACATTCACTTATAATTCATCAATAATACCACATCACTGGTAATTTTATCACATTCACTTATAATTCATCAACACCATATCAATGGTAATATCTAGCATACCAATTATCATCACCAAAAGCTTGGTTATCTCATCTATCATGTGGTGTTTCATATTTTTGTTCAACAATTTATCTTTTGTTCAATGACAATTTATGATCAATCTCTCAAAATAATTTTGAAAGTCTTTCTCAATTTTGCTAATTCATGAGCATATTTGAGTGATATAAAAATATATGCATTTTCTCTTATTTAATTTCTTTTAAATTAGCACTAAGATCGAAGGGATCTTATATATTTCAATCATGGTCTAAATGTGTAGTTCCTCAAGAACTCAAACCCAAATCTTTATAAACTGTGACCATTGAAAATAACACATTTTGCAATCCTATAAGGATGTTTGACATTAAATTATTAGTTCTTCAAGAACTAGTCCAAAATTCTAGACAATAACCAAGAAAGACATATTTTGAGCAATCCTATAGGGATGTTTGAATATTAGTTCTTCAAGAATTAGATTAAATGATTTTCATCAACAATCGTCAAAAATAATTTATTCTTTGAGCAATCCTTCAGGAATGCTTTAATTTTAATTTTTTTAATTCTTCAAGAACTATATCACATATGACATTCATAAATAATGATCAAGAAAGATAATTATTTGAGCAATCATTCATATATGCTTTTAATGTTAAATTTTTTCGTAATTTAACAAGAAAAAACAGAGAAAAGTATGACAGCTATACAAGATAAGATTTCTCAATAAAATTTATATGTAAAAATAAAAGATTGACATGAAATAGAAGGAATAAAACTTTTAAGAAAAAATATAATCACGAGAAGAAGTAAATAATAACAAGAAGAAATATTATTGAAATAGAACCTCCAAATTGATTATATTATCGCTCATATAGTAGAAAATCGTGTTAATAAAGTGTTATGAAATTAACTAAAAGAATAACAAAATATAGAAGAGAAGAGAAGAGAAAGAGAAAACAATATAATATTCGTATTGTATTTTTTAAGGTGTGCACTTTACAATTGCATATGACTTCTATATATAGGTTACACATCATATAACTTACGAGGACTTTAAGAGTTTAATATAATGTGACATTAACATATAAAAATAAAAAACACTACCAAATTTGTAAAAGTCATTTAATCATCGAAATTATAGATCAACTATAAAATATGAAAGTTTTAAAAAATAAACATACACATATTCATAACATAAACAATCTATTTGTCTATTTATAATTTAGTAGCTTTATAATATCATAATTGTCATTAAAACTTAACTTAAGTAATAAAATATGAATATTGAATTTCTGAAATAACTATATAATCTCATAAAACAAATAAATGTGATAGTTCAAGGTTAATGGTTTAATGATATCCTGCCAGTAGCCACCCCATTGCAAAAGAAACTGAAGTGGGCTATTATTATGTGTATGCCTCAAAGCAAAGCAAAAGAAAGATGGTCCACACATGACGCATAAATGTCTTGGATGGCAAGAAAAGCATAAAGCCATCTTACGTGGCATAATTTGGGTGGACAAAGGAGCACCAGAAACAAAAGCAGGATAGCAGAGAATCAGACCTCACATTCGTATCCCCCGGACACACAAGACATAACACACAGCTCAGAACAGAACTCAAACACACGCATAGCGGCATAGGGTTGTGAACCACTTTTTTCTCTCCACTTCTTTTGCTTATCTGTCTCTGTACGTTACATTATATGACTTCATTCATCTAGGAACTAGTTATCTACTCCTCCATTTCAACCGTAACTCTCGTAACCGCTTCAGACAATTACTCTATGAATAGTTGTGATCCACTATTTGTAAAATAGCCTACACTCATTTATCTCATAGAAAATTTAATTTTATGAATAAAAATTATTGTATTTAATATCAACTTTGAATTAATTATATTAATTTTTTATTGATTTCACTTTTTTTTAATATAAAATCGAAGGCTGTATTAAGAAAAATATAAATTAAAAAGTATTTAATTTATAGTATTGTTAATATAAAAGAGTTTTTATCATGAAAATCAATTATAATTGTTAGATATTTTTAAAATGATACACATGATTAATTGTAGTGTATTGATAATATAAAATTTTTATATTGTCAATATAAAAAAATTAAACTCAATTAATAAAAGAAGTGAAATGTTAACAAATGTTATTGGAGTATTTGTTAAACATCTAAAATTAGAACTTTTACATTAAAAAATGTATTGAAAATTGTGTATTTAATTTTTTAAAAGGTCAAAATTTATTATTTTCAATATAAAATTTTCACTTTTGTATCATTAATAAGTGCCCTTTAACATGAACCACAAAAGAATGTTGCAACTATTTAAAATTGAATTTAATTTGACAATGCAAAATAATTACTTAATTATAACTGTCAAATTATTAAAA